>JACXGJ010001895.1:0-74459 GCA_016801105.1 Esox niger
CTGGATTTGAATGGACGCTGGGATTAGCCCACATGCATTGAACTATTAAAACTTGGACTCTTAATATGTTCACCCGGCACAGCCAGAACAGGACTGGTCACCCCTCGGAGCCTGGTTCCTGTCTAGGTTTCTTCCTATATTTCGGCTCTCATAGGGAGTTTTTCCTAGCCACTGAAGTTCAACACTACTGTTGTTTGCTTCTTGGGGTTTTAAGGTCGGGTGTTTTGTGAAAGCACTTTGCGACAACTGCTGATGTAAAAAGGGCTTTATAAAATAAATTTGATTGATTGATTGATTGAAATGTGGCAATGACAAGATTTTTGGTAGATGTGGCCTACAATCTGTTTGATTAACAAAAGGTTTGAGTTACTACACTCCAGAACACATCCCAACATTCACTATTCAACAGAGACTTCATGAGTCAGGCCATTAATGTCATTGCTGCAAAGAAACCATAACTAAAAGGACACCAAAAATAAGACGAGACTTGCTAGGGACAAGAAACATGACAAATAGACATAAGACAGGTAGAATCTATCCTTTGGTGTGATTAGCCCAAATTTGATATTTCTGGTTCCAACTGAAGTGTATTTGTAAGATGATCTCTGCATGCAGAATTCCCACCATGAAGCATGGAGGACATGTAATGGTATGGGGGTGTTTGCAAGTGACAGTACCTGTGATTTATTTAGAATTATAGGCACACTTGACCAGCATGGCTACCAGTGATAACGCCATCACATCTGGTTTGTGCTGAGTGGAACTATCATTTGTTTTACAACAAGACAATGACCAAATACACACCAAGAGTTAATTGACCAATGTGGAAAGTGACAGTGCAGCATCAGATGACCTGGTCTTCACATGCACCAGACTTCAACAAAATTCAGATGGCTTGGGATGATTTGGACCGCAGAGTGAAGGAAAAGCGGCAAACATCCAACCTTGCAGGTTGTTGCTCCAAGTTTTGTAAGATTATGTTCAATTTGTCCTTTTCAGGATTCAATATGTGTGAGCACTCAGTATTCTGACTCTGATAAGCTAGCTTTGCCTTATTTATTGACTTTTGGTGTTGACAGAAAAATGATGCAGGCCTAGTCAAAAATCTAAAAGGCAGAAAAAGGTTTCCATATATTTTTTGGACATATCCTACAGTAGAACCCTCTGGCTGTCATTATATTAGATGCAGAGCCTTGGAAATAAAACACTTTAAATGGCATGTGGTCTCCGCAATACCATTATTCCTCATTGTGACCTAATATGTAGCCGACTCTCAGGATGAAGAACGAGGCAGTCATTTCAAAAGCAGCCTTCTGAATAAACATGTAGTTCATATGGGAAGAGCTTGTTGTGCCAAAATAGCTGTGACTGGCACCTGATGAGTGAGAACCCAATGAAGCGAGGACTAAAGATTAGTGCGTGCAGGTAACAGCAGCTGGGATAGGATTGTTGGCATAGGTCCCCCTGCTTCTTTGCTACGCTTTCCTGGTAAGAGATACAAAAAGGTCAGCTCACATCCGCGGGGAGGCTGGGCATTTCGTATCATCATTCATCTGCCGCCACTGGTCAAGAACACTATGTAATGTCTTATTAACCTGATATATAGAGGATTACATTTGGTCAGTGACAGTAGCATTCTATGAGAAAATTCAGCCCATTGCACAACAAAACAATGTTATGTGGTGTATTCAAATGGACAAAATCACACAGAGAAGCTATTCGGCTGCTTGTCTTCCCTGAAAGGGACCTTTCGCATCTGATCATTGTCACATTCCCCTTACTGCGCAGACCGCATTATATACTTCCGATATTCTGTATGCAAGTATTCATGAAGAACTGTAGGCTAAGCAGTTGGCTGCATTCCACTTACTGCAGGTAGCAGACAGTGAGCCATATGCAGAACTTAAAATTCTGACAAAAAAATATCTACTTTCAAAGAAACAATATGATAGTGGGCCATTTACACAAGGTCAACCAAAACGACCCCAAATAAATGTTATATGCATATCTATCATTCGGAGTAGAGTTCTGTCTTTTAGTAGTGTATGTGGGATACTGCATGGATTTAAACCAATATAGAGCCGACTGAAATAAGTAATTCCGGTCAAACTTAATTAAGTTAAGTATGTGTAGTCTACTGCAGGCCCCTTAATTTTCTATCGTATTGAAACGTTCACCGCAAAGCCAACTTATCTCAAGGATTTACATAATTTGTAATTGGTTTCTATTTCATTGAGAAGATGCATTCTTCACGTTATATCTATAACATCCGTAAACCTTGTGAGTGTGATGTATTCTGATGTATCACAAATTAGCTGTAAAATCCATAATCACTGTGGATGTGATAGGTAATGCAAAACACATTAGCGGGAACCTTTATAATGGTTTTGGATATTATACATAATTACATTCTGAGTTGAATATCCAATTAAATTAACAAAAAATATGTTAGGTCTTCTAGGCAGAGCCTTTTTGAAACAACCAGTGAACGATAGATAATGAGGTACTGAAGATGATAGCAAGTGTAGTTACTAGCCAAGGTGCTGTAAGAGTTAGCCACACCACATAACACAGAGTACTCATCGAAAACACTGTGGTGCGTTCAATACATTAGTTAGACAAACTGGCCTGTTCACTAACTACTGGATTTGGCATCAGTTTGAAGTTAACCATTGCCACACACTCCAGGTACTGTAATGTTGCCACTATATCCAAACTGCCCAATGCCAACTTAAGTACTGTATAAGCTTGTAGTATCAGTCTGAAGTTAAGCCTAACTATTCATGGTTTAACCGGCTAACAACCAATGCCATTACTCTGTAAACATAACAACGTGTTCTAGTTAGGTAATTGAACTTGAACTAAGTTAATGTCAGAATTTATAAGCAGGCCCTACCGTCGGCTTCACAGAACTGCTACACTACAGTAGCTCACTACTACTAGCTAGCAGTGTTAGCTACGCCAATTTTAGGTGAACAAACAATATTACTACTCAAGCGAAGAAATGTGTAGATGCTAGTCATTTGGTTTAGCAGCATATTATCAACTCTTCAAAATAACCAACTTATCAAAAACTTTTCCAAATTAACGCTAAACTTGTTAATATACATATACAACTAGCTAACTAGTTAGCAATAAGAGTTTACTTACCAGCTGTTGCCGTATCCACCGTAGCATCTTTGCAAAATTTCTTCAAACGTAGCCAGCCGTTCGCTAGCTGGCTAGCTAGCTACTCCCATAAAACCGTACCAAACCATAAATATTTCCTTTTGGAGACAGAAGTTCTTGTGTCCGTTATACAAAACATCCAGGCTGTGTAATTAAGTGATCAAAGGTGATCTCTCATTTTACATGGAAGTAATGTTGCCCTGTTGATATAACAGCAACTGAGTCTGTCTAGTCTAATGACAGACCTTACCGCGTCGGATGTCGGTAACTACATGAAACTAGCCACAATAATGATGACACACAATCGTGGATTTTGCGTTTTCCTTTAAGAATAAAAGTCAGCCATTGGACTGAACCAAATACACATCGGAAGCATTACGAATAGACAATATAAAACAATGACAAAGGGATATTTAAATGTGTATTGCCCCATGAAATAGCGTATCAGTCTATTCAGTAGCAAATTCTGAAGAGTGACAAATATTAGCGCTGTACCAGTCGCTTTGACAGTAACGTGGAAACTCTTGAAAAATATGTATCGTGAACATCGACTGATACCTATGGGGGGAACATCTAGGTGAAAACATGTATTTAGGTGGCAGGCTATGTTTTGACATAATAGAACTGTACTGCCGGGCTGCCCTGTGCCTTCTGGAGACAAGGAGTGGGAGGGGTCAGCAATGAGGGACGAAACCCCTTTACTTCCGCAGCTGGCAGACATAGACCTCAACCAGACTTGAAGGAACTGAGGATAGACTGTCCAATTAATACAACCGCGTTGCCGCAAATGTTAGTGTCTTTCTGCCGAAGTGTCTTTTTTGGTGACTGACTAAATACCAAGACAGAGAGGTGAGGTATCTTTCCTGAAGCCAAACATCCTCTGCATGGGTGTCTGTGTTAATTTACTTTGACTACACCAGGCCGATCAATCCACCATTTATATTGACTCAGTCATCAGGGATGGTTGGTCCCCATCATGAGACCAACCAGAGTAATGTCATCTGTACATTTAAGGAAGTTTGACAGTTACATTATTTTTTTTTATATTTTAAGTATATTAGGCTATTAATGTGTGTGATGCTCAGTAGATTTGACAGTGACCACATTTTAGTGCAATATATAGTAGTAATGCAATTCTGAGTTGATTCACCTTAGTACTTCCTTGGGATAAACTTCTGTAATTATTACATTTTAATGAATTTATTTAGCATTATCTAGCATTTATGGAGTATGTCAAGATTGTTACATTTCTATCACATCCAACGACTTTTATTTTAAGTCCAACTGTATTCCCCTCTGTTGTGGGTGGTCCTTATGGTGGCATAATTCACATATGTCGTTTGGGATTGACAGAGATCCTGCAAATTAGGTTTTAGGACGTGTTGACCACATGCGACAATAACATATTTTTTTGAGATTGACAACAAAAAAATAATAACATAATTCAATTTGTTTATAATAATGTAGGATAACATGCTAGATAAGCAAAACTACTAAACACATTGAGAGTGTTATTGTTCAAGACACTAAAACAGTCTTGCTGCTGGCATTAACTAACAAGTGTGAAATGGCTAGCCGTGGGCACCCTGAGCCATTGACATGACCCACACCATGTCTTCTTTTTACGCTGAGGACAAGAATCGAATACATAGGAATATGGTTGAGTTTATTCCCATATGGATACAAAACCCCTCTTGCACAAAACATTTCCCATTCAAGATTTTCCTCAGATACATTCACCTACATTGGGATTGAAATGACAACACTTTATTTTAAGCTTAATTTATTTAAATGTTTAATTTCGGAGAATGCTCCTAATGTGGTTGGTGGGAATAGTTTATGCCTTTCAAACTTTTTTTGCCTTCAATTGTTTCCAGCACATTCCTATATTCACACATCAGTCATTCTATGAGACAGTAGTTATTACTCTTAAAGGTTTTGAAACAATGTGATATCCATGGGGAAAAACACAGCTACCTACCATACTCAAATATAGCATAGTCTCCGTTGACAAAGCTAAAATTGTTGAAACCTTAAGCAGTCGCTTTGTCTGGAGTGAACATGAAACTGCTTTGCCTACCCATGCTGGCAGGACTGCTACCCCTGTATACCTCTCCCTCAGATCTCCCCACATTTCTCCTTTCAACAAGTACTGGTGAAAAATTTGGGAAGAAGATGCTAAATCTAAACTTTCACAAATCTGCTTTTCACAAATAAAGGTCGTTTTCCTTTATTTGTTCAACCAGTATCAACCTGTTCAATACATTCTCATGACTAACAGCTTTGATTCTGCTGCTGTCCTTAGTCTTTTCAAAAGGCGCAGCAAGCTAGTCCCCGAATGTTATAGGCCTAACTCAGTCCTGCTCAGCCTGTCACCCTCAGTTATTGAATCATGAGTCCCACTTAGTTTTCTCATGGGAATTAGTCCGGCTTCACAGATGGTTATGGTTGAATCTCAGCATCTCCAAAGGACCTAAACAAAATGATATCTTCTTAAGACAAAAATGTGTATTGCTGCAGTTTTCTATTTATTAGGCCATTGACTGTCGATATACTGCATCCTATTTAAAAGATCTAGAGATCTCAGATGACTGTTGTCTTTTTTTAAGATAGAGTACAATGTCTCAAATATTTCTGGCTGCGGTGTACATCTTTGGCGGTATCTATGGGTGTTACTCAAGGCTTGATTCTAGGGTAGGACATATTCTCTCTGTACATAGTATTAATAATGTGCTTAATGCTGGTAACTCCCTTATTTACCTTTACTGTATGCTGATGACTTTCTTCTATACAACTTTCCACCATGCAACAGAAATGTAATTACATCCCTACACATCCCTTCATCAAAGATGACTTCCATCTACATATTAATAACCACAAAAAGAGGAAGCCTAAAAAAGAACCTGGTCAACCTGTCCCCAAATAACCTCACCCTGGATGATCTAAGTTAGAATATGTAGACATATTGGTATACAGTAGTGAACGACAAGAGGCAAGAGTTTTTTGGCTAGTAACTATTTATTTGGGCTCTATATTCCAGCAATATTAATATTCAAATGATATTATTTCAATGGGTTTAATGTGTAGACTGCTCCACTTTAATTTGAGGGTATTGTCATCAATATTGGTTGAACAATTGAAAAATCAAATCATGTTTTATAAATTGTCTGCTCATCTTACATAAATAATTTACTCTTAAAACTACAACAATGGTTCAACAACCTTGTGGCTACAGTTTTATTTTACTGTAGATAAATGATGATGTTACAAGTAGGCAACAACTGCAAGCATGGAGCATTTGAAGGTGGAATAAACCATCTGAATAGGGTAACATGGCCTTAATCTTGCCCAGCTTAAATAATTCCATGGCTGGCCACACCATCTGGCAAAACCAGGGAGGCAAAAACAACATTCTTCTGAAACAGAACAGTAATCTGTGCTGCGCGGTCATGTTGTAAACAAGAAAGCATGGTGCATCACCAGAAACATACAACATCTTAGTTCTAATCCATTAATTGAATATTATAATTTTTATTGAAATGCAGAAAGTGATAAGAGCAATCACATTGCTGATAAAACAGAACACTAATCATTACTAAGTAATCGCATCACTTATGTTCAGTCTGCCAGAAAAGGCATTCAACTCATAAATAAATTCCTCAAAGGCTCCGCCTCATCAAAATGCAATGAAAGCGTGTCTCTAAGATGGTGGTCCCAGGGCAATTTGACCAATCACTTTTTTTAAGTATCTATTATCAATTATGTAGTTTAAAAGGTAACTTAGTGATTATTTAAAGATTGTGTATGAAAAATAATAATATTTGTTCCATGACTGTGTAATATTTGTGCAAAACACAATTTAAGTCATTGGATCAATATACATTTTTTTTTCACAAATCATGTATAGCTACGTGACTTAATTGAACTCATGGTACTTACTGATAATTTATATCATTATATATAATACTGGTACCAGGACTTCAATGGGATCGGTGCCAAAACTGCTAGAAACAGTTCTAGGGAAGTAAATTCCAAGCATGGTTTGTTACCAATAGGCTGCTTACAACAGCATTTCTCAAACAATGGGTATCCACCCCAAGCCTGATTTGAAATTGCAAATGCGTGATAGAAATAAAAGATAAAATAGGGTTGGCACAAGTAACCTCTGGTGGCCGCTAAATGTTGTATTAATCAGATTGGTATCTCATACTCCTTCTACAACTACGGCTCAAAGTTTTTGATAGTTTTACCTAAAAGAAGGGCAGAATTTACCACACGCCCTAAGTTAAAATAAAATAAACCCCACAGTTAAAATAAAATAAAGGCCACACTGAAAGTATATTAAAATGTTTCAGCACACTTCTAGTCCAATACAAATGTATTTGTTGTTTGCCTATTAAAATCTTAACCGTTTAAGCTACAAAATATTAGGCCTCTATTCCTGATATACATAATTCCCAGGAACATGTGTCTCTTTTCCCTTAAGAACATTAGAATTGAGTGAACAGGATTAGGCATTAAATCAGACTTGGGGTGAATGGGCATGATTAATGAGACTGAGACTTTCTACACAGATCATGTACAGTTATTGCCTAATCTTACATCTGTCACACTGAAATGTTTTTATGAATCCGTTTTTTTAGCTGTTGTAGCTGTAATAAAGAAAGAACCAGAAGTTATTGAATACAACCCTGTTTCCCAAAAAGTTGGGATATTGCATAAAATACAAATAAAAACAGAATGCAATGATGGGTGACAATTATTTATCCCTATATTTAATTGAAAATAGGACAAAGACAACATATACATTTTTTTTGGAAACATACATGCCCATTTTGAATTTGATGCCAGCAATACGTTTCAAAAAGGTTGGTACAGGGGCATGTTTACCACTGTGTTGCATCACCTCTTCATTCAACAATAAATAAGCGTTTGAGAACTGAGACCAATTGCTGTCATTTTGAAAGTGATGTTTTCCCATTCTTGCCTGATACAGGATTTCAGCTGCTTAACAGTTCAGGGTCTCCTGTGTCATATTTCATGTTTCATAATGCGCCAAATGTTTTCAATGGGTGAGGTATCTGGGCAACAGACAGGCCAGTTTAGCACCCAGACTCTTTTACTACAGAGCCATGCTGATTCCCAAAATAATTAAACATTTTGATTAGTCAGACCTCAAGACAGTTTCCCACTTTGCTACAGTCCATCTTAAATGAGCTTGGGCATAGAGAAGGCAGCGGCGTTCCTGGACCTTACTTATACAGGTGCTGGTCACACAATTAGAATATCATCAAAAAGTTGATTTCAGTAATTCCATTCAAAGGTGATACTTGTATAATGTATACAGTCACTCCACACAGACTGATATATTTCAAGTGTTCATTCCTTTTAATTTTGATGATTATAATTGACAACTAATGAAAATCCCAAAATCAGTATCTCAGAAAATTTGAATATTGTGAAAAGGTTCAATATTGAAGACACCTGGTGCAACATTCTAATCAGCTAATGAACTCAAAACACCTGCAAAGGCCTTTAAATGGTCTCTCAGTCTAGTTCACTGCTGACTTGACAGCTGTCCAAAAGAAGACTATTGACACCTTGCACAAGGAGAGCAAGACACAAAAGGTAATTGCTGAAAAGGCTGGCTGATCGCAGAGCTCTGTGTCCAAGCACATTAATAGAGAGGCGTTAGAAAAAATTTACAAGCAATAGGGATAACCTCACCCTGGAGATGATTGTGAAACAAAACCCATTAAAAAATCTGGGGGAGATTCACAAAGAGTGGACTGCAGCTGGAGTCAGTTCTGGTTTCAGCTGACAGCTGAGACATGGGTTTCAGCTGTCTCATTCCTTGTGTCAAGCCACTCTTGAACAAGACACAGTGTCAGAAGCGTCTCGCCTGGGCTAAAGACAAAAAGGTCTGGACTGCTGCTGAGTGGTCCAAAGTTATGTACTCAGATGAAAGTAAATGTTGCATTTCCTTTGGAAATCAAGGTCCCAGAGTCTGGAGGACGAGAGGAGAGGCACAGGTGCCATGTCATCTGCTGTTGTTGGTCCACTGTGTTTTCTGAGGTCCAAAGTCAACGCAGCCATCTACCAGGAAGTTTTAGAGCACTTCATGCTTCCTGCTGCTGACCAACTTTATTGAGATGCAGATTTCATTTTCCAACAGGACTTGGCACCTGCACACAGTGCCAAAGCTACCAGTACCTGGTTTAAGGACCATGTTATCCCTGTTCTTAATTGGCCAGCAAACTTGCCTGACCTTAACCCTATAGAAAATCTATGGGGTATTGTGAAGAGGAAGATGCGACTCCCCAGATCCAACAATGCAGAAGAGCTGAAGGCCACTATCAGAGCAACCTGGGCTCTCATAACACCTGAGCAGTGTAACCGACTGATCGAGTCCACGCCACACCGCATTGCTGCAGTAATTCAGGCAAAAGGGGCTCCAAGTAAGTATTAAGTGCTGTACATGCTCATACTTTTCAGTTGGCCAACATTTCTAAAAATAATTTTTTGGTCTTAAGTAATATTCTAATTTTCTGAGATACTGATTTGGGGGTTTTCATTAGTTGTCAGTTATAATCATCAAAATTAAAAGGAATGAACACTTGAAATACACTCACCTAAAGGATTATTAGGAACACCATACTGTGTTTGACCCCCTTTCGCCTTCAGAACTGCCTTAATTCTACGTAGCATTGATTCAACAAGGTTCTGAAAGCACTCTTTAGAAATGTTGGCCCATATTGATAGGATAGCATCTTGCAGTTGATGGAGATTTGTGGGACGCACATCCAGGGCATGAAGCTCCCGTTCCACCACATTCCAAAGATGCTCTATTGGGTTGAGATCTGGTGACTGTGGGGGCCATTTTAGTACAGTGAACTTAATGTCATGTTCAAGAAACCAATCTGAAATGATTCGAGCTTTGTGACATGGTGCATTATCCTGCTGGAAGTAGCCATCAGAGGATGGGTACATGGTGGCCATAAAGGCATGGAGATGGTCAGAAACAATGCTCAGGTAGGCTGTGGCATTTAAACGATGCCCAATTGGCACTAAGGGGCCTAAAGTCTGCCAAGAAAACATTGCGTGTTGTGGCTTCACAAATGCTTTGCTGCATACCTCGGTTGTAACAAGTGGTTATTAAAGTCAAAGTTGCTCTTCTATCAGCTTGAATCAGTCGGCCCATTCTCCTCTGACCTCTAGCATCAACAAGGCATTTTCACACCATTCTTTGTAAACCCTAGAAATGGTTGTGCGTGAAAATCCCAGTAACTGAGCCGATTGTGAAATACTCAGACCGGCCCGTCTGGCACCGACAACCATGCCACGCTTAAAATTGCTTAAATCACCTTTCTTTCCCATTCTGACATTCAGTTTGGAGTTAAGGAGATTGTCTTGACCAGGACCACACCCCTAAATGCATTGAAGTAACTGCCATGTGATTGGTTGATTAGATAATTGCATTAATGGGAAATTGAACAGGTGTTCCTAATAACCCTTTTGGTGAGTGTATATCAGTCTGTGTGGAACATTATGCAAGTTTCAGTTTTTGAATGGAATTACTGAAATAAATCAACTTTTTGATGATATTCTAATTATATGACCAGCACCTGTATGTTTTTTTCTTTGCATGGTAGAGTTTTAACTTGCATTTGTGAATGCAACGACATACTGTGTTCACAGACAATGGTTTTTGGAAGTGTTCCTGAGCCCATGCAGAGATATTCACTACAGAATTGTGTCTGTTTTTAATGCAGTGCCACCTGAAGATCATGGCCATTCAATATTGTTTTTCGGCCTTATTCTTGTGTAGAGATTTTTCTGGATTCCCTGAATCTTTTAATGATGAGATCCCCAAACTCATTGCAATTTTACTTTGAAAACATTATTCTTAAATTGTTGCACTATTTTCCCTCCCAGTCTTTCATAGAGTGGTAAAACCCCTCCCCATCCTCACTTCAGAAAGACTAATCCTCACTGGGATATATTTTTCAAGAAACAACATTTCTCAGCTTCAACATTTCATGTGCAGCTATAGATAATAGAACACTAGATTGGCTGATCTGAATGGAGCAGTTAGGCAGCCATCTTACCTGGGTCCTATTCTAAACCAGCTACAATGGAAACATGGGGTTGGAGTGGCAATGAAATTTTTGAAAATCTCCAACTAAATGCGTTTCTGAAGATTTATTTTAAGGTTTTATTGTTAACCTATAAAGCAATACATGGACCTGCTCCTAATTACCTCACTAAATGGGTCCAGCCATACATACCTACACTTAAGATCGCAAGATGCAGGCCTACTAATTGTACCTACCTACACTTAATATCGCAAGATGCAGGCCTACTAATTGTACCTAGAATTTTGAAACAAACAGTTGGAGGCAGGGCTTTTCCCCATAGAGCTCCACTACAGTGGAATGATTTGCCTATTACATTAAGTAATCCAGACTCAGTGCAAACCTTAAAATATCTACTAAAGACTCATCTCTTCAGCATGGAGTAGGTTCATTTTGGTACCCCAACAGCAGCATATAGTAATTGGAGGGAAGAAATAAAAGTAACTATGCCACTTTTTGTGTACATAACCTACCCGACATCGCCATCTGCTGATTATATACAGTCAATGTTATTTGAGGAAAACATTTATTATTTTACAGACGTTGTGTTAAACATTGATTCATAATTTACAAAAATTATTATACGCCTGTCCATTGCCCCAATTGATAATTTCTGCTGGGTAAATCCGCCTCCAGTATGTGTAGACCGAAAGGTCAGCACTAACCGCGAGTTGCTTACGTGACAGTAATCACGTGCCAATTGCAGTACACTCCGTGGAGTTTTCAATATTTATTTCGCGTTTTCAAACTTGTTGTAGGCATTCACTTATTTTTTCAATTAATAGTATAAAGAGTATGCGTCATCATTTTTCTGAAATATATTAAACAATAATTTCCGGGGTAATATGCTAATATATATCGAAATAAAGGTCCTTGTTTTAAAGATTGAACGTTGGATGGGAATCGAAATCTAGAAATGTACATTGATGTAGATTTTACTGAAAATGTAATTTCTAGGAATAGCGTACATTTTATTCCCAGCTGAACATAATACCTTTACAAACATACATTTTCTTTGGATTTAAATGAACTCTTATTTTGGTAGTATTTCTGAAAAAAACTTGACCCCTGAGTTGGTTCAAACCAGCACATACTGTCGAATTTGTGTTGATACCGGTTGATATTGACGTATCAACTCCTTTCTGTAACAGTACAAATGCTTGTGTTATGCACTGAAATACTTTTATGCTCATTTACTTTGGATAAATGAATGGCAAACATAAATGTTGAAAATGCAGAGGATCTTCAATCTCAAGTAAGAAGTTTGTTGAAATAGACGGCATTACTGAAGTTCTCACTACATTTTTACTTTGACTTGGATGACGCTTGTATGTTACTCAAATTCTAAAGTAGTGAACTTTTAGATGAATGCCTTATTATTGTTGTTGTTATTATTATTATTATTAGCAGTAGGTAAATGGTAGTATAACAAAATACTAGGCTGCACTTTCTTTCCAGATCGAAGAGGTGGAGGCATTATCCTCTATTTACGGTGACGAATGGTGTGTTATTGATGAAGCAGCAAGAATATTTTGCATCAAAATAACTGATGATATAGACCACCCAAAACTGAAAGCGTGTTTACAGGTAATTCGTTGATGTATTTTTGTCTATGTAAAATATTTAAGTGTCAGTGTATTATAATAACTCAGAGTTCCATATCTATTAGATAATTCTCCCACCTGATTACCCGAGCACAGCGCCACCTGTATATCAGATAAAGTAAGTCTAAATCTAAGTTATTAAAGTATAATAATATAGGATAGGAAAGAGGACTCAACTTGGTAATTACACATTTTTGCAAATCTTTTAATTATTCAGATTTAAGAATCTTACCACTCAATCTGGTCATCAGAAGGGATCAACCAATGAAATATAGGCTACTTGTGAATACTGTTTTTAACTTTAACATTTAGAAAATGTATCACTGGTGCAACCGATTTAATGACAAACTCCAGACCAGACAATTACGGATGTATTCTCAAATGGCAATTAGCACAGTACACTTTCACTAAAGATATGTCAATTATTTTTAACAACATTTTAGTCATATTCCATATTATTTTCTGTAGTGCAACATGGTTGCGTGGCCTTGACAGAATGGCCCTGTCCAACAGCCTTGAGGAGCTATATGTGTAAGTAGATTTTATTCTCACCCCTCTGAGCCCTCTTTGTAGTCACATAGCTGTCATACTCCTGCCACACCTAACATTATTAATAACCTTCAGAGAAACAAATTACAATACCTAGTTTTGATCCTTGTAATTTTAATACAATTAAATATATTATCCTTAAAACAGTAGTTCCTTTTAAAATATTGGTCAAACATATAAAAATATACAGAATATCCATAAAGATTGATTGTTGCCTTTATAAGGCAAACCTAAAGATGTATTGCCTGATGGGGATGACATTGTAGGTTAATCTTTTGCTGCCTACTGTCCATAAACTACAACTGTAACTAAAGCCTCTGACGTATGTCTCTCAGGAGATAAGCTTCCAATGACAGAAAAATAACCAGAGATGTCTGTCTTGACAGGGAGAATGCAGGCGAGAGCATCCTCTACCTCTGGGTGGAGAGGATCCGGGAGTTCCTCATGGAGAAAGCCCGATGCAAAGACACAAGTAGGAATAACATCTTTCTTAAGTTATATGTTTTCTGTTTTCTCAAAAACTGCCCTGTCACTAGAGGGCAGTATTTTTTTATAAATAAATCCTTGCTTCCAACTCCAGAGATCTGATTATAAGAATGTGTACTCATTGCATTACTCGTTAATGTAGTTATCAGTGGATGTCCTTGATTTCAGAACATGTACAGTATTAAGACCAAATGTCAATCTTTTTTTCATGGAAATGAGAGTTAATATTCTTGGATTTCTTTCATCAATCTCTTTGATTTGGACTTGTGTATTGTGGTAAGATAAGCATGCAACTTGTTTGGTGTGAAAAACCCTTTTACCTGTTTTTGTAATTTGACTGATTTATGATCTATATCTGACTGATAGGTTCCAGTGCTGTAAGCATGTGACAAAACCATTTAGCAAATATTGATACAGTCACTGAAGAAATAGTATGGTACATTTGGTTGTTTTCCTGTTTTTTTACGGTATGTTTTGGACCCTAGAAAATACTGGATCTGATATTTTTAAAACTCTAGTTACTGTTTCTATAGCTTTCAAGCTAAGCATCTAAGTTACAAAGTAATTCAGAATTGTTATTTTATTGAGTAATATTTAAATGATGGATTATTGAATCCATAAAAAAGCTGTCCTATTGTGGTAATATTAGGCTTTTAAATTATGTTAATTTCCTGTATGTTTAGCTGCTATGATCAACTGAAGCTGGAAAAGTCAGAGAATAGGTATTCTGTGAAAGGACGCAGGGTGACGTTCTTGTTTCATATTTACTATAAAATAAATGTGTTCGTTTTGATAGTTTTGTGCACATTCATGAAACTATAAAAGGCAAGTCCATATTAAGATGTGTGTACAAAATGCAGCTTGGCTTCCTTATAATGACAAAGCTAAAGCCCTCTGATTCTTTCTTTTAAACTGTTTTATTTAGTGCAGTGTCATCCATTTTCTAATAATATTTTATCCTTATATACTCTACCGTTCAAAAGCTGGGGTCAATTAGAAATGTCTTAGTTTTTTATCCATTTTTGTTCCATTAATATAACATACAATTTATTTTAAAAAATTATGTTAGTGTTAATATTATAAATGGCTATTCTAGCTGGAAATACAGTTGGGTCTGAAAATATATGGACACTGAGACAACTTTCATAATTTTGGTAACAATGGATTTGAAATGAAACAATCAAGATGCAACTTTTTTGGAAAGGAAAGAAAAAGGTGTAGTGGTCTCTTAATTTTTCCCAGAGCTGTATATGCCCATGAACTACCAGTCCTGTGTTCCAATGGCTCATTGTGTTTGCTTATCCATGTATATCATTTTCAAAGGCTCACTGATCATTATAAAATCCCTTTGCAATTTTGTTAGCACAGCTGATAACTGTTCTGCTGATTAAAGAAGCAATAAAACTGGACTTCTTTAGGCTAGTTGAGTAACCGCAGCATCAGCAAATGTGGGCTCGATTACAGGCTCAAAATGGCTAGAGACAAACCTTTTTCTTTTGAAACAATTTTTGCTCTGTGAAATGAAGACTAATCCATGTGAGAAATGGCCACAACACTGAAGATCTTGTACTATTCCCTTCTGAGAACAGTGCAAACTGTCTCTAACCAGAATAGAAAGAGAAGTCAGAAGCCCCGGTGCACAAGAGCGTTATTAAATTATGTAACCCCATTTCCCAAAACGTTGCGTAAAATGGAAATAATAACAGAATGCAATGATGCATTTAAACCCTATATTCATCGAAAAAGTACGAAGGCAGCATATCAAATGAGGAAACTGAGACTGTTTCTAAAGAATATATGCCCACTTTGAATTTGTTGCTCTTTTATTGCTCCTGTTGGGACAGGAGAAATAAAAGACTGGAAGTTGTACAATGCTAATAAAACTAAACCTGGTCTAATATCACACATCTATGTAGTTCAACTGGCAACAGGTCAGTAACATTTTTGGGTAATGAATGATCATTCCAGAGATGATGGGCCTGTCCGAAGTGAGGATGGGGAGGGGTTCACCATTCTGAAGGACTGTGCAGGCAAACAGTGCAACAATTTACGAATTAAGTGTTGTCAACATAAATTTCAAAGAGTTTGGGGATCTCATAATCTATGGTAAATAATATCATTAAAAGATTCAGGGAATCTTGAGAAATCTCTGTATGCAAGGTACAAGGCCGAAAATCAATATTGGATGGCTTTAATTTTCAGGACGTCAGGCAGCACTGGATTAAAAGCAGACACAATTCTGTAGTGGAAATCATTGAATGGGCTGAGGAACACTTCCAAAAACCATTGTCTGTGAACACATTACATTGCTTCATCCACAAATGCAAGTTAAATCTCTACCATTCAAAGAAGAAACCATTTCTAAACAAGATCCAGAAACGCCACTGCCTTCGCTGGGCCTCATTTAAGATGGACTGAGGGGAAGTGGAAAAATGTCCTGTGGTCTGACTAAAAATGGTCTGGTCTGATCAAAAGGTTTAAATATTATTGGGAGTCATAGACACTGCATCCTCTGGACTAAAGAGGAGAGGGACCGTCCGGCTTGTTATCAGGGCACAGTTAAAACGCCAGCATCTGTGATGATATGGGGGTGCATGTGTGCACATGGCATGGGTGACTTGCACATCTGTGAAGGCATCATTAATGCTGAACAATATATACAGGTTTTTGAGCCCATATGCTGCCTGCCATCCAGACCATCTTTTTCAGGGAAGGCAGCGCTTATTTCTGCAAGACAATGCCGAACCACATTCTGCAGGTATTACAACAGCATGGCTTAGTAGTAAAAGTGTCTGGGTGCTAAACTGTACTGCCTGCAGTCCAGACTTGTCACATTTGGCGCATTATGAAACTACAACATTTGGCGCTTTATGAAATGAAAAATAAAACAAAGGAGACCCTGAACTGATGAGCAACTAACATCTTATATGAAACAAGATAGAGAATACATTTTACCAGGCAACAGCAAAACAACCTCCAAAAAGGTGGTGGCCACAGACAGTTGCTCCTGACTCATTCTTCTCTAGTTTTGCTAGTCTCCTTGTCACTACTGGTTGCATGAGGAGGTAACTGCAGCCCATTCAGGTTGCATGGTATGATGGTCTGGGGGTACTTAGGTGGTGGCTTATAAGCTCTTAAAAGCTTATAAGCTGTACATACATAGTTAATAAATCCCAATGACGAGCTGCCTGTTTATAGTACTTTCCAATATAGGACACCTGTACATTTTCATTAGACGTTTCAGTATATCAATATTCACAAAACAACCTTACTTGTTTTCGTATTTGTTAATTTTTAAGTCATGCAATTGTAATAAGCTTTTAATGGGAAATTTCAACAGAAATGACAGTTTCTGTTGTGCTATTTAGCCTTTAGGGTGAGGCAGTATTGCACGCCAAACGTGAGAGACCAATTCATGTCTTGAATTCATTCAACAGCTGTGTCCATCTTCTCACAGCGGAGCAACCAGAGATGCAAAATATGACAACGGAGGAGATAGAAGAGGAGGACGATGATGAAATAGCAGATTACCAAGCTCTTAAACCGAATGACCAGAATAAACAATTCTTTGACAATCACTCATGTGGTATGGCACTAAATAATATACATAATCCTGAAAGAGACAATAAAAAATATATCTGAAACTAACTTTTAAATTGGTTCATAACTGGTCCTTTATTGTTTCCTCTGTGTTTGGAAATCTTTGTAGATGAAGAACTACCATCTATTAAACATGGAGGAACAATCACAGACAGACGCAGCACCTTCCAATCACACCTAGCCCATGTGGTAACACCAGGACAGGTATTGTGTAGACTCTCACCTCCCCTCGCTGACTAAAAAAACCTACATTCTGTCACATCTTACGTTTAGGAAAGGAGATCACAAGCCTTGGAATCTACCCAGACAATGCTAGCTATCTAGTTGAGAGACCGATTAAGCAGTCAGAAGAAGCTCTTGTGGGCTCATGTTTCAATACACTAAAGTGCCACAGAAATGGAACACTACACATCCTCAGGAAGTGCTCCTGCCGCAAAATGCTTTCAGGGTCAAAACAGAAAGAGCTGCTTTAGACATTTCAATCTGGGCCTCCTCATGTGGCACAGTGGTCTAATTCATTGATGCTAGAATTTTCATAGTTGTGGCACACTGACTGTGCCCAGAGGTGCACAAAGGTACTTGCCTATGCCCTCTGTCAGAGAGGACTACCTTGGCTCGTTACACTCATTGTAACTCTTGTGGTAAGTTGGGCATCTGCAAGCTGGTTGTTGGCTGGAGAATGTGCTCTACCCATTACATAAGTGCCGGAACATGCTTTCTGGTTGAGCAAGCAATATGTTAAAATGCAGAATGGCTGTATCTCAGAGGACACTGGTCTTGATCACCAAATTTCCCTAATCTTTTTCAATGTCCTGGGTCATTTGGATTTGATCTTTGGATCTTTAGAATGCAGGAAAGAGTGCCTCGTGCTGGTGGGCACTGATCCTTCTTGTAATGTATTATAGGCACTGAATGTATACACATAGTATTGTAAGTCGCTCTGGATAAGAGCACCTGCCAAATGACTAAAAGATATGCCCATTATGGTCCATTATTACAGATATGCTCATTTTCAGGACCATAATTACCCACCAGCTATACAGTTGAATTTGTAAGTAGGGCAAGAAAAAGTGCATTTACTTTTAAACAGATGCCCCTCAGTATCTGTTAAAAAGTAAGAATAAAAAAGCAAGAAAAAAGTAAGTAACTAGATATACAACTGTCTCTCATATTTAAAGGATGAATTTAGGATTTTGGCAGTTAGGCAATGTATGTATTCCAATGGCTGATTAACTTGTGGATATCATTTTCATATGTGTTATTTACAGGAACTTTTTCTGTCATGAACACACGGACAGGGAAGATGATCCAAGTGCAGAGCGCTGTTAACGCACAATCCAAAAACAGGCAAAACAGGGCAGGCAATGGTCGGTACACAGGTCAGTCAGAATCAGGCAGGGACACAGAAGGACGAGAGCGAGAATCAAGGTCTAAGCACAACGGGCTGCCAAAGGTCTGGTCCACGAAGAAACAATACTAGAATGGAATGCATCGAAGGGCTCAGTAGGGTGGCGAAACACAACACCTCACAAGGATGCTGTAAACAGAACTGAACTAAATAGGAATAGAGGGGGCAGATGAACTGAAACACAGGTGAAACTAGTAGGGACTAATACAGGTAATCAGGCTACGTTCAAGACAGCACAGAAACAACGTAACAAAATAAAAACAAAACCACGCAGGTGAACCCAGCCCTCACAAGTACATGTTTCCATAATTTCTGACTAATGTTATCTCAATGACAGGAAGTCTATGAGAACAAGTGGCATGCTAGCTGGTCCTGTAGATATTCAGTCTTTGTGCTTAGCTACTTAGCTTTACTCATACTGGACTTAATATAAATATATATAAATGTTTTCTGACTTTGGGGAAACAGGCAAACGGCTCCATTGCCAAAAGTCAATGCCAGAATCAGCTATCCCACAGTTGACACCAGTGTGGCTTTGATAAAATGAATAGGCGTGTGACTAAGTTTGCTGTAGGAAGAAATACAAGCCTATTCACCTTAGATTTTTTTTCATTCAGTCCACAAAACCGTTAATCCAGTATCCTAGACATAGGCTACAGTTTTATTATACTAAAACTGTTCATTAGTAATTTCAGAAAAAAAGATTTCACAACATTGTATGAGTCTACAGCCCCTGTCACGGATTCTAGTGTAATCCTTTTGTTAGATATGCCGTCCATTTAAATAGAAATCATGTCTCAATTGTATGGTATATGACTACCCTAATCCACAGGTGTTCTAAAATGAGAGTGGGGTACTTTGCTGTTTTCCTCAGAAATAGTCCTCAGAAAGAAGAACTAGCCGCCTCAATGGAACTCATCATACTACTAATATGAAGATGTTTAAAAAGCAGAAATCAATAAGGATAGTTTTTACTTCATGGTTTCTATTTTTGTGTTTCAGGTTAGAATGGTTCTTGACAAGTTGTATGAAAACAAGAAGATTGCAAGCGCCACTCACAATATTTATGCATACAGGTAGAGCTTCCTGTTCTGAATACACATAGCACGTTATAGTATTCACAGTTGCTGTGAATCTCTCTAATCACACGGTTAATCAGATTGCTCAAAGGAAGGACAAAAGGCATGTCATTTTTATTGATTGAGCTCATTACAGCTCTTGGAGGCCAAGTACAAACATTGCTGAAAATGAAAAAGCTTCTAATTTAAGGGAATTGCAGTTATAGCAGGTGTGTGCGTGTGCGTGCGCTGGTATACGTGCCAACAGTTGTTTGTGTGCGCCTGTTTTGTGTGTATTCTATGTGTTTTAAGTAGGCATAGCAAGGCCTCTGTTAGGTCCAATTCATTTGATTAAGAGCCTTAATGCTATGCTTCATAACGCTTTCTGGGTGGCCATTAACCTGGCAGGACGTGCCCACATTTAGCATGTAAAGTATTACTGACATTCTCAAAGTGAAAGTCTCAACTACCTCCAACCTGTCTCCTCGCCGTCTCCATTGTAGGATATTCTGTGAGGACAAGCAGAGCTTCCTGCAGGACTGTGAGGATGATGGAGAAACAGCCGCAGGAGGACGTCTACTTCACTTATTACAGGTGGGCCCACTTAGCGTCAGTCAAGAATTCACAAGGGAGCATTATGCCAATGTGCCCACTCGGTTTACTGACCCATTTGGCATTTTAAAGCTAACCTCCTGCGGCTTTGGGTTTAACTGACCCTCAATTTTTTATATTTGGAATATTGATTCTAAGGAAAAACATACAATATCCTAATAAATATTTCATTTAGAAAGTGTTTGCTTAAAGTGGATATTATGTCCAACCACACCCAATTCCCATGTTTTGCATAATTTAAATGCAGTGATGCTGAGAAAAACCTTTAAATTGAGTCAGAAATAAAAGGGGGTTACTGTTTGTTTCTTAGCAACCCTTCCATCAGAGATTAATTAAAACTGCAAGGTGACTTAATGGAAACCTTTACTGAGAAATCATGGCCTGATGCAAAGGACACACAATGACAGAGGCTAATTCTCATCGCAAACTATGACCAAAAACATTTAAAAGAAAAAGTTAATGTCAAACCCAACAAAATTCTGACATG
Source organism: Esox niger (assembly GCA_016801105.1). Lineage (NCBI taxonomy): Eukaryota > Metazoa > Chordata > Actinopteri > Esociformes > Esocidae > Esox > Esox niger. The sequence continues at coordinate 21,108 of JACXGJ010001895.1, forward strand.
GTTAAAAAATGTAGAAAACCTTGAAATATATATATTTTTCCCTATACAAATAACAAATATTATATACGAAGCTCCAAGATCGCTAGACCACACCACATCATTTTACTTTATAGTTTCTGGTGGTGTTTTATGCTGTGTTGATGGAGACAGTGGTGAGACGTAGAAGGGGGTTTGTTTATTCATGCTGCAGGTGTACATGGGCATCAGAAGCAGCACCTCCCCATGCCACAGTTGACTTTTTTAATTAAACGAATGTATGCATGTTTGTACAGAGTTAAATAGATTAGGTAACCAAAGTGGCCCCCCTGACAAATATGAGTTTAAAAAAAAAAATGGATCTATCATCATGCGTAAAATCAAAGAACGTTCAGCTAAATGAAGAGAGATGGTTGTAGACCTAAACAGATCAGGTAAAAGATACCTGATCTGGTTTGAAAATACCACTAAACACAGTCAGGGTGAAAATCAAAAAGCTTAAGATTTGAAGAGCTGCACATTTGTCAAGAAGAGGATGCATGTGCATATTGCACCCACATATGATGAGGGAGATGGTGAGCAAGGTAAAGAAGACTCCTATGGTCACAGTTTCAGAACGGCGCAGGCTAGTGGGCAGCAATTTGTGGATTGCACAAGGGCTTCTTTGACATGTAGGTGGCATCTAACAGTTGATTTTGAGCCTTGATTATCCCTTGAATCCCTGAACTTTGCCAAGTGATATTGGAACAACAAGAAATGGACCCCAAACACATCAATATCAACACAGAAATGCATGTGGGACCACAAAATCCATGCTTTACAATGGCCATCATTCTCTGGGCTTGTATGAATAAAATAAAATGGAAATCTATGTTTTTCAGCGAAATATCATACTGCTCACTGACATATTTTGTTTGTGAGAAATAACTGTGTGACAGTTTTACTGCTCCCCTTATGTTCGAGCCCAAAATATAACTTGTTGTTTGTGTTCATTTTCTTTAGCATTCACTTCTGCTCACTTTCAGGAATGGTGCCAATATGTATTGAGTTGACTGTATAACACACATGTCAACAAGCCATTCTGCTTCTGAGCTCAATCAGAAAGTATTCACTAGCAGACACTTGGAAGGTTCCTGGCCACAATGACACATCTGTATTGCGAAACAGTGACATTACCTATGCTACATTTGGGCTCCCACAACTCATTAAGTCTGTCAAAACCTACCTCTATAAGCTGACAAGCTTAAGTTACAACTGTCAAAAAATATGAAGTATTTCAGAAATAGCCACAAAGCAACAGGGAAGAGAAAAATGTACACTCCATTTGGAAGTCCACAGAGAAGAACTCACACAGACAGCACAATATGCCACTTGAAAGGTTTGTTACTCCCCTGGGTGTTCATGGACTACATTTCTTTAATATATCTCAATACACCAGTAATCAAAGGAGAATTAAAGCTTGGAATGTTATGCACATCATTCTATCAATATCTAAGCATATTTTCTGCTGGCATCAAATAACTACCTTTAATGGTTTGAGTATTGACACCTCACACACACACACACACACACACACAGACACACACACACACACACACATACACAAGCACTGACATGCTGTACATTATGTTATAAGGTAATAGGATGCATAGTGTAATCTAAATCTTTAACTCAATTGAACATTCATCCCTGCCCCAATCAACAGCAGTGTATAGAGACTGAGGCTCCAGCAATCAAATCATATCCATATCATGCCCTGTGCTCCTTGCACTCATTGAAATGTCATGCAGTACTGTGGCTATGGCAGCACCCGACTGCCTCACTGGATCTCTCCGCTGGCTTACAGAGTCTTGTTGAAACGTTTTTCCAGTAAATCTGCCGTTGATTGGAGCCCCCTGCCAAAGACAATTACAATTTACCGCGTCTGGGAGGGACACATCGCGAGACAGATGTGTATGGAGCAGAACTCAACCGAGTCCTGCGCCATGGACAAACGGAGGGTTATATGTTGCAATGAGCCTTTTCAGCGGAGACTGACATAGTGAGGGGCATGGCAATTCAATATTTCATATTTCATATTTAGGGATATGTTGTGTGTCAATGCGGGATGAACAGGAGCTGGACAAACCATCTTTCATAGCCACTGAATCTGTCCCAACGAGTGACAAGAAGATCCTTCAGGCTGACATTCCCCTTTCTTCCATCTACTGTACGTCCTACCCAGGTGCCTTTCACTAATTGGTGTTCTACTAGTGCCTCTTGCAACACTGACAGGCAATTTATTTGGAGGGCTTATTCTTAATCTGTTTTTCTCTCGTCTCTTTTTCTCTTGCCCCCCCTTCCCCCGTTTCCTCGTTAAAATTAGCGTTTATTAATTTCGGGGCTACGGATGTGAAATATGAAACACAGAATAAAGGGAGACGTTTTTTTAATACACTAAATAGACAGATGGTGTTGGCATTCTTCCATAGTCAAACTCCCTCTCTCCTGCTGCATGGAGGGCTCTTGATTGACAGTGCAGGGGATGATCCAGATTTCCTCCTGAATAAAGGCCTATTCTCTACCATGCATTCTATGTCAGCTGTAGAGTTGAAACCAGGCTTCCAGGAAATGTTCTCTCGTCAACATCCCCCCCATCACATAGGACCTGTCAACCAATTCTCGCAGTACCACATCCTGCTTGGGTACACAGACCAGCGACCAGAATGTTCCTCATCTCCAAGCACTGTAGATGGACCCCTGAGAGATTTGACATTTGTAATCTGAGGTTCTTTGTTGATATCCACGATATATTTCCACTTGAAAGCAGTCCTAATCCAACTATGAGCACTTTCTCTCTGTATGGTCTTTACCACGGGTGTGAAAAACATCGGTTTGCCTCTTCTCATTTCCCGAACTGGCCTTTTTTATTCATATCTGTCACATGGTTATGGGATTGTTTACTTGGGTCTGTGTCAAGCCCATAAGCGCCTAACACACAATCATCATCATCCACACGTATTTGCCATGTTTCACTGTCATTCCCACTGTTCCAACACCTCTCTGTTCTCCCACCTCAGATCCTAGATGTGCGGAACGTGCTGGTGGTTGTCTCTCGCTGGTACGGAGGGATTCAACTGGGTCCAGACCGTTTTAAACACATCAACAACTCGGCTAGGAATGTTCTGGTCCAGGAAGGATACACTATCTCACTGGTGAGATTTTCTGTCCACTTTTAGTTTGTTGTGAAAGTTTGGCACAAGTCCACAATGTAATTACAGTGGCTTCATGCTTGTTATTGTACCAGACATTGGCAATCGTTAGGTTTCATGTGAAAGTAAGTCAAAATGTATACTTTGGGAAAATAATACGTCCATGTCAATTCTCTTTTGTTATTCTTGAGGTTGGAAGCTCTTTTTATAAGCAGGCATTTACACCTATCCTTATTTGAAAGTCAGTTGGAGACATTCCCCTCTTACCTGAAATAAATGTTATTTGTGGAAAATAGGGATGACAACGGGATTCGAGATTATTTGATTTTCTTTTGCAGAGGTCTGTTTTCTACACTTTTCTACAAGTTGCTGTGGATACGAGAGCCTGCTAAATGACTGGAATGCAAATGTTGTCCTTTGCTTTCTTGCATAGAGATGGAAAGTGTCATTTGTGGATCTCTACCAATATCGCGTTATTTTAAAACCAGTTTTCCTTCTTCGTGATTGGCAGATACCTACTGATCACCCAGTTGGACATGACTCCAATAGGGTCATCAGGATGGGTCAGCCACAGAAGTCCCACCCCCTTGACTATTTTAAAAGGGTCGAAGCCCTTGATATCCATGTTTATGCAAGACCTAGTTATTTCCCAGAAAGGATTTATATCTATCCCTACGGTTTTCTCAAATATATCTACAAATGAAAACTTTGAAAACAGGTGGCATTGTCATGGTTACTTGCAGGCTCTAAGATGCTGTCAGTCTATATTGTCTGTCTGTATTTGAAGGCTACACCTAAAATGCACATCAAAAGGAGACGTGGAAAATACTGTCATTGTTTGGCTTTGATTTAATCATCTACTTAAATTAAGAAAACCGATCCATTCAGAGCAGTTAATTTAGTTTACTTTTATAAGTCAATTATGGTTGGATAAATAACCAATTGAAGACAGTGTCCAAGTTTACACTTGGAATTCATTTAGTGTTGTTGACAGTTGTTATTAATATGGAAAGCACTTAGACTCATCAAGGACTTGTATGTCTCTGTAGTAAATTATGCATAACCTCTTTATATCCACCAGATCATGGTGTTTTGTTCTGCCTTAATGACTGCTTCTCTTTATTGGTTTAGAGTGGAGCTCGACGAGAATTGCAAATTAGAGGTCACATATCTTCAATATGAGTACAGGAGCGGAACCTTTCATGTTTGTTTCCATTCACTACACTCCAGTCCCTAATCCCAGCCGAAACAATGCTGACATATTCACATTTCTCCTTAATTTAGCTAGAGGTCAATTGTGATGGTGATTTTCATAGCTTTTTTTAAGTGAACTGCCTTAGCAGCGCACGAAATGGAACACAAGAGAAAACACATGAACAATGGCGGACAGTAGGAGTTCAAACAGTGCAGGTGCATGGGAGAGTTTAAAAGAGCAGTTTCCAAAATATTTCCAGTTTGTTTCAAATACCAAATGGCTCTGTGCCGTGTTGGATGTAAACATGTTTCCTCTTCATCCGCTTACCCTGTTTCGGGTCGCCGGGGCAGCAGCTCCGACGGGGGACCCCAAACGTCCCTTTCCCGAGCTACATTTGCCAGCTCTGACTGGGGGATCCCAAGGCATTTCCAGTCTAAATATAATCTCTCCACCTAGTCCTGGGCCTACCCTGAGGTCTCCTCCGAGCTGGACGTGCCTGGAACACCTCCCTAGTGAGACGTCTTGGTGGCATCCTTACCAGATGCCCGAACCACCTCAACTGGCTCCTTTCAATGCAAATTTCTAAGGGAGACGCCAGGCACCCTTCTGATAAAACTCATTTCAGCCGCTTGTACCCACAATCTAGTTCTTTCGGTCATGACCCAGCCTTCATGACCATAGGTGAGGGTAGGAACGAAAATTGACCGGTATATCGAGAGCTTCCGGCTCAGCTCTCTTTTCGTCACAACGGTGTGGTAAAGCGAATGCAATACCGTCCCGCTGCTCCAATTCTCCGGCCAATCTCCAGCTCAATTTTTCCCTCACTCGTGAAAAAGACCCCAAGATACTTGAACTCCTTTACTTGGGGTAACGCCTCATTCCCTACCCGGTGGAGGCACTCAATCGGTTTCCCGCTGAGAACCATATTTTTATTTGAGTGGCAATTGGTATATGAAAAGATTTAAGAACCTGATCTGACAAAATACCTAAAATCTGTGTATTGAGATCAGTTCATTGAAATAACATACACTTTATTGCTTCCAAACAGGTTATCTAATGTGACTGAATTGTTACACTTTCTTTTGTTGGCTAGGTTGGGGCACAGTAAAAAAAAGAACTAAATTGCTAAGTATGCTTGAGAAAATTAAAGTTTCAAGTTCTACTGCTCTGTGAAGTGGTTGGCTGATTACCAATCAGTACATTGTAATTATCACCAATTTAGCTATACAGAAGGAGCTTAGCCTGAAACCAGACATGATGTCTCTGACCAAACAGACATAGAATTGGCTAGGATAATGGTGCACTATTGTCTCAGAGGTGAATAAACATGGCTATCTCCATGGTTTTTGGGGTGTCCTTATGGAATACTAAATGCAACATCCCATTTCCTGGTTCGGATCAGGGGAACATGTATACACATGTAATTTGAGGGTTTACATTAAATGTTTTTTTAGGGGTAGTTGCCCTGCTCTGGGCCATACTGACAGATTTTTCATCTTGTCAGCTCAGGGAATTGAACTACTGATTTTTCTTTTAACCATTTGGCTAGGTGAAGAAAACTAGATTCAGCTGCAGACCAATTTTCGATGGAACATGGGGGCCTGATTATAATAAATATAATAATTTGAACATACATTATTTCCAAAATGTGATTGTTGTTGAAAATTGAATCGTTTGAAAAAAGTTAAGACATTGACACTCAATATCAATTATTGTATGGTGACATTGTTTTTATATGTTGAGAAATATTTGTAAGGAAAAAATGAAACAGGCTTGCATATTCAACCTCTTTGTGAAATAACTGTTATGTCAGTAAGCCTACGAGCCTTCGATTGGAGGAGACATTAGAAAACATAAACTTTAAAACCCTCAACAAACCTTTATCTCATTTGTGTTTTTGCTTTGACTGTATATTACATTTTCAAATAGATAATCGTTATTTCGCTAAGTTCTGTCAAAACACTTTAGTGGGGGAGTGCATTGTAACCCTCCGATGCTGTACTCACACAAGCTTGGCTCGGCTCTCTCTGATTAAGAGAGTTGCATGCATAGAGAAACAGTCCACAAATTACTTAAAGTGATTCATGAAATCAGACTTATGGAAGCAACTAATTTAAGAATAACATTTTTCATTGAAATATTTCCCTACATAAAAGCAATGTTACTCTACAACAACAGATTTTGAGTGTAATTTTTTAAAATATCTAACAGACCAAAATGTCAATGTCCCATTTGTAGTTAATTAGTATGTACAGATTGGTCCGGGATTTGAATAGTTTTGCAAGGCACTGCAAATATATGTTAATAAAAATAACTCCTGATTTATGCTAACTAAGAGTTTAGAAATCTTCTAAACTGACAATAAACCACTCACAGGTTCAGGATGAAATCTATGTTGTTTCCTGCTTTGTAATGTTGTTTATAAGGGTCTCTTTGGTTAATCTAATGTAGTTTCTGTTCTTGCAGGATGAGGCACCCAAAGCTGGAAGCAGGAGCAAGAAGTCAAAAAGCAAGAAGATTAAGTAGAAGTGCCATCTTCTGAATGCTAGTATGTGGCAATGTTCTGTGCTGAAAGTTTTACTGAAAGGAACAGACATTTATGTCTAGTAGAACTCGAATTGCTGTTGCTGTGCCTTAAACTGAAAATGTAATTTTATTATAATTTGTCAGTTGGAATTACTATATCATATGTTGAAGTCAAGGCTTAAAGGAACCTAAGCCAATCTCTTAATTCAAACCATAATGATAACTGTGTATGTGAGTAATTCATTTTTATTAAAAATAAAAGGCTGCAAAAAAGATGAAAATGCATGAAATATATTTTTTATATCTGAATTTAGTTGAAATCAAGTTTATATTATAAAACCAAAATGTCAGAATTTTGCAAGTCCATCTTCTTCTCTCTGAATGTAACGCTGAAACCAATACATTGATGCCCTTGTTGCCATACCAGCTCTAACTGTATTTGAAGACTGAAAAACTGTAAGGACTCACTTTTTTGCAGTTTTTAAACTGAACAACTGCTGATGGTTCAGGCAGTTTGGAGGCATTAAAGCATGTTATGATTTACTGTTTGAATTGTTAGAGGTGTTGGACAGGCTTGCCAACATGATATTTTCTTACTGAGTCAGTTTCTTCTTCTAATTTAGTCTTTAAATATGAGTTGTGAATGGTCATTCCACACCTCCAGTTATTCGTCATTTATATGCCAGATAATACATTTACTTCATGCAGTGCTGCACTGAAATGCATTGTGACTGAGATCCATTCTTTCTAAAAAACAGCTTTCAGGACACAGATTGGTTTTAAACTATCTATGTCTTGCACCCATTCATGCACTCATACCTCAAAACCCTGCCTCTGTCGTCCACCTCACACCTGTTGAATATCAATTCACCTTTTCACTGACGCTTCTCTTATTCAATAATTCTTCCTCCTCTCTCCTGTGGATATGCCTACTTTTCCCTGGCTTTTGGTTTTTCAGTCAATCCTAGGAGACTGAAAAACGGCGGGTGGCCTCCATACTAAGCGTATTGCCACATACGACTGTGGAGGTACACCCAGGTCACTGTTGGAGATGTGTTGAAAGGGAGCATGCACAACTAACATATTTAATAGGTGCACATTTTTCAAGGTGCACAAAATGTCATATTCGATCAATATTATATGAAACAAATTTAAAACTCTGAGAATAATCTCCAGTGCCTCGTTTATACCTAACTGCAATGTCTTCTATTTCTACATCAGTGTTTGCTTAATAATATCCGTCATAGCTTGAATTACTATCTTATTACTCTTTGTCTCTTTCAGATGAATCACTGACAGCTAAATGCACACAAGAGAGCATATTGGCTTTTTGCAGAAACCCAGTGATCCGAAAACAAAGTTAAAATACAGTGTTCCATTCTCACTGTAGTGATCATGTACAGTGTACACACTAATGTGTTTACTATTTGATTAAGTGCTTTCTAAGAGACAAGAGATTGTTCCTAGGGTTATGGTGTTTGTCTGATTGAAGCCTACTTGTTCCAAAGCCTTCAGAAGCAAGAACATTTTTATTCTAAGGTAGTAGGTTTATTTCCTGATTGAAAAGACACATTATTATCTCCTGTTTATACTTGGTTAGAACGATTGTCCATTTGTAAATGTTTACTAGAAGTTTAAAAGGCACAAGACTACTTCCACAGATAGTCAGGAACTAAGTATGTCTATTTCTCTCCTTGTAGATTCATATAGATAGTGAAACCATTTACAGTTCGCCATGACAGACTTCACTAACTAATATGTATAATGATGTAAAATATACACACACACACACACACACACAGACATATACAGCTCTGGAAAAAATAAAGCGACCACTCCTAATTTTCCTTAAATCAGCATCTCTACATGTATGGCAGCCATTCCATTCCAGTGTCTGATAAATTTACTTAATGAGGTACTGATTAGGTGATTACCTGAACCAAATCTAATTTAACGAAGAAAAGTATAAAAATAGGACCAGCTGGAGGGTAGAAACTGTGCAAGTAGTACTTCAAAGTTAATTTGAATAAAAATATAACTATAAAGCATGACAAAATAATTGAAAAGAAAAGCATTGAGTGAGGAAAAGAAGGGTTCAAATCTGGCTTTACTGGCAGAGGGAAACAATGAGCGTCAGGTTGCTTTCTTCCTGAAAATGTAAAAGATGGCGGTCCATAAGAACAAGGTCAAACAAATTTTGTTTATTTTGACCAGTTGTTATTTTCAACAAATAAATAATCTAAATGACAATACATTTATTTTGAATTTGGGAGTAATGTTCTGAGTAGTTTATAAAATAAAACTAAGAATTTTATTTTACTCAAACACATACCGTCCCCTCCAAAAGTATTGGAACGGCAAGGCAAATTCCTTTGCCTTGCCGTGCCACTGAAGACAATTGGGTTTAAGATCAAAAGATGAGTATTAGACAAGAGTTCAGAATTTCAGCTTTAATTTCCTGGTATTCACATCTAGATGTGTTAAACAACTTAGGACATATCACTGTTTGCATTAGACCACAGCATTTTTAGGTGAGCAAAAATAAAGGATGAAATATTCTTAAAGTAAATAACATTTATATTTTGTGGCATAACCCTTGCTTGCAATAACTGCCTCAAGCCTGCAACCCATCGACTTCTTCATTTGTGATGCTATTCCAGGCTTTTACTGCCGCTTCTTTCAGCTCTTGTTTGTTTCGGGGTGTTTCTCCCTTCAGTCTACTCTTAAGGAGGTGAAATACATGCTCTATTGGGTTAAGGTCAGGTGATTGACTTGGCCAGTCTAAAACTTTCCACTTTTTCCCCCTGATGAAGTGCTTTGTTTTAGTTGGCAGTGTGCTTTAGATCATTGTCCTGCTGCAAAATAAACTACTTCCCGATTAGTTTCAATGCATTTCTCCGTAAATTGGCAGACAAAATGTTCTGTACACTTCTGAATTCATTCTGCTGCTACCATCATTAATTATATCATCAATAAATATTAATGAGCCGGTTCCAGAAGCAGCCATGCACGCCCAAGCCATGACATTACCTCCACCATGCTTCACAGATGAGCTTGTATGCTTTGGATCATAAGCAGTGCCTTCTTTCTCCACACTTTGGCCTTTCAATCACTTTGGTAGAGATTAATCTTGGTCTCATCAGTCCCTAAGATTGTGTTCCAGAACTTTTGCAGCTCATCTCTGTACTTCTTTGCAAATTTGCAAATCTGGCCTTCCGATTCTTACTGCTGATGAGTGGTTTGCATCGTGTGGTGTGGCCTCTATATTTCTGCTCTCTGGGCTCTTCTTCGAACAGTGGATTGTGATACCTTCGCCTCTGCACGGTGGAGGTCATTGGTGATGTCACTTACTGATGTTTTCGGGGGTTTCTTCACAGCTCTCACAATATTTCTGTCATCAACTACTGTTGTTTTCCTTGGCCGACCTGTTCGACGTCTGTTGCTCAGTACACCCGTAGTTTCTTTTTTTTAGGACATTCCAAATTGTTGTGCTTGCTGTGCCCAATGTTTGTCCAATGGCTCTGGTCGATTTTCCTTCTTTTCTCAGCTTGACAATGGCTTGCTTTTCTCGCATAGACAGCTCTCTGGTCTTCATGTTGGTTTATCCTCTTTAACAAGAAAACCAAGAACGGAGACTAGTCATGCAGAGCTATTTCATGTTTGAACAATCAACCTTAAAGGCAACACCTGGGCAACAAGAAACATCTGTCAGTCACATGTTCCAATAGTTTTGCTCATTTGAAAAATGGGTGGGTTCACACAAAGGGTGGTATATCCTAAGTTGTTTAACACATCTTGATGTGAATACCAGGAAATGAAAGCTGAAATTCTGAACTCTTGTCTCATACTCTTAAACTCAAATGTCTTCAGTGAACAACAAAAACAAACGAATTTGCCTAACCGTTCCAATACTTTTCGAGGGGACTTTACCTATGAATAGTAAAACCAGAGAAACTGATAATTTTGCCGTGAGCTCTTAATTTTTTCCAGAACTGTATACACAATACTGTTCAATAGTTTTGGGCACACTTAGGAATGTCCTTGTTTAAAAAAAAATATTTACCAAATTTTCGTTCCATCAGAAATACAGTGTAGACACTGTTAATGTTGGAAATGACAATTGTAGCTGAAAATGCCTGTTTTTTATGGAATACCTACACAGGCATTCGAAGCACATTATCAGCAACCACCAGTTCTGTGTTCTAATGGCACATTGTGTTTGCTTATCCAAGTGTATTATTTTAAACTGCAAATTGATCATTACAAAACCCTTTTGCAATAATGTTAGCACCGCTGAAAACTATTTTGCTGACTATAGAAGCAATAAAACTGCTTATGTAATCATCTTTAGACAGGCATCAGCAATTCTAGGTTTGATTACAGGCTCAAAATGACCAGAAACAAAGATCTTTCTACTGAAACTCGTCAGTCTATTCTTGTTCTGAGAAATTAAGGCTATTGCATGAGAAATTGCCCAAAAAGAAATTGCCAAGAACTTGCCTAAAAATGCACAAACAATTTCTAACCAGAATAGAAATAGGAGTGGGAGGACACGGTTCACAACTGAGCAAGTTGACCAATACAATGTATTTTCTACTTTGAGAAACTCACAGGTCCTCAACTGGTACCTTTATTAAATAGTACCCACAAAACACCAGTCTCAACATCAACAGTGAACCGGTGACTCCGGGATGCTGGCCTTCTAGGCAGAATTATTCCTCTTTTCAGTGTCTGTGTTATTTAGCCCATCTTAATCTTTTATTTTTATTTGCCAGTCTGAGATATGGCTTTATCTTTGGAACTAGAAGGCCAAGAAGTCCTGCATTCTGGAGTCTTCCCTGTTAATGTTGAGACAGATTAATGTATAGCCTATGACGTATTCCCTTCATACCAAATTGCAGTCTCGGAAAGGTGAAATTGTCGTGATTGTAAGGCTAAACGACATATTACAGCAGATTATTCAACAATATGTTTTGGGCAATATTCCCAAAAAATCTTATGCATTGGTCAGTTTTATATTGAAGGGTTTTATTCCAAGTATACCACTGAAGACAGTCTTATAATATGTTGATAGTATGGCTTTCTGTTAATATCCAATACCAACATTCCTCCTTTACTTCAGGGAGATTTATGAAAAAATCGTTGAAATTCTAGTGCACACGGGCGTGGATTTTCTTCCAGAATACCACCCATTTCTCTGACTTCAATTAGATCTCTCATCCTTTACTAAAAAGTACCAACATGCGCGCACATAATGCGCCCTGTCACTTTTGAGAACAGTCACTTCATCTTCCACCACAGAAGAAAAGGACACATCGTGGACAGATATTGCTTTCGTTTGAAACGAAGCTTTCCTTTTCAAGACCATGTCTGTTGTAATCAGACTACTTGTCTTTCTGCTAACAAATAGTCTATTCTAAAGGATGGGTGAAATCTATGGAAAGCTCATATTTTTTAATTAAGTCAAGTGTAATGGTTTTATTATAGAATTAATTATGGGAGCTTATATCTCGGAATCCAATATAAGCGCCAACTTCACCATCGGCAGCGACTCGGCGACAATCCACGAAGCGGCTCTCTCGGGCTATATGGTTGTTATCCTGGCTGTGCTTATGATAACACTAGTAGTCGTGGTTGTGGCTGGTAACGCGCTTGTTATCCTCGCTTTTATCGTTGACAAGAGCCTAAGAAATCAAAGCAACTACTTCTTTCTCAACCTTGCTATTTCAGATTTCCTGGTCGGTAAGTAGGCAATTATAGATCTATCTAGTAGGGCTCTGAGAAAATGCCGATGATCTGTTACATAACATTAAATCAATTTCAATAATTAGTAGTTATTCGTAGTGCAAATTAAAACTCAACATGCCTCATTGTAGTTATTTATACACACAACACGTACGATAGCTGGCTTGTTTACAAGTTAATCCCCTATGAAACTTAGTTATGGAATTAATAATATAGTTACAGAATGTAAGCTTTGCTGAGGCTCAGAGTATAAACGGTGTGTGTGTTTTTAGGTGCCTTCTGCATCCCTGTCTATATCCCCTACAACCTGACAGGACGCTGGGTTTTGGGCAGAGGTCTTTGTAAGCTGTGGCTCATCATGGATTACTTGCTCTGCACTGCCTCAGTCTTCAACATAGTCCTCATCAGCTATGACCGTTTCCTCTCAGTCACACGAGCAGTAAGTAGAAAGAACAACTTGCCATACAGTTATTGGTATGCATGGTGACTCAAATGAAAAACGCTGTTTCAAATGTACATTGTACTGTTCATGTGTCTATTCTGTGCTAATTCAAGGGCTCCAGTTGGTCCATGACCAGATCAGTGATCCTGCAGAATGATTTCATTAACACTGACAGTAGCACTTGAAGGAGGATATGAGTTCCTTGACAGGATAGACAGTGTTGAAGTGGAAGTAACTATGAATGAGCTCTTGGAAATCCAGTCAGAAAGGTTTGGCCCTTCTGGACCAGAATGCTATTCTCTGACCTTTACATCTGCTATTGGATGCAGCTAGATTAATTATCCTTGGAGATTCTGATCTGAATAGTAAAACTGACATTGCTTCACCTCCGTCTTATTTTCATGCCTGTGACTTTTGTCGAACATTCTGGATGTTAAGTGTTTTGTTGCCCTTTTAAGGAGCACTCTTTAGGCTTGCATCCAGCCTAGTCCCTAACATTCATGACAGATTCATGAAATACAAATGTTGATGTTATTTACACAGGGACAGAAGTCCGACCAAGGCTCTTGAAATTGTGAAATACATTTGGACAAATGATGCGCAGGACCAAATTGCACCATGTGATTTTAGAGGCATTTTTACATTTAGTTTCTTCTGCATTTCCTTTTAGAATTTAATATAATTTATTATTTCCATCATCTCCAATCCAAAACAGAAGATGCTGATTAACAAATCCATCCAATAGGAAGTCATTACAAACCTTTCACCAAAGGACAACATTACGTCTATATATACACTTTGAGGAATCATGCTCAAGTAGTTAAAATGTCATTCCCAAATCTTCCCAAAATCTAAAGCTGCTGTTTACTTTCAGAAGTCAAACTAAGCCCATGTAGAAATGTAAATGCAAATCTATGCTAAAGTGTCATGTGTTTTGAAATGTAATACTTCGAAACACAGTTTGCTGCAATTACGGCCATGAATAAGTCTCTACTAACTACTAACTTTGCACATCTAGACTATCCATACCTTGGAGAATTGTTCAGGCTCAGTCAAATTGCATGGTGACTGTTTATGGACTACTCTTTTCAAATCATTCCACGGAATCTCAAATGGATTTCTGTTGGGATTTTTATTAGTCCACTCCAGGACATTTAACCCTATTGTCCATAAGCCACTATACTATCGCTTTGGCGGTGTGCTTTGGGTTGTTGTCATGTTGAAATGTGAACCATCAAAATGTTCAACTTCCTGGCAGACACCTGCAATACCTGTTGGTATTTTGCATTGTCCATTTCCCCTTCTATCCAGACAAGTGCTCCAGTCCCTGTTGAAAAGAAACAGGATGCTTCCACCGCTGTGCTTAACTGTAGGCACGGTGTTCCTTTGGTGAAAAGATATATTGGGTTTTCGACAAGTAAATCTTGTTTTACGTTTAGTAGGGGGTTTGGGTCTCATCTGACAAGTGCATATTTTGCCACTTAGCCTCGGAATCTACGATGAGCATTTTGGCGAAGGCTTGATGTTGCCTTTTTTAGGAGTGTTTTTTTCTTGCCACCCTCCCATAGAGGCCTGATATGCGAAGTGCTTATGATATTGCAGTCACATGCACTCATTGACCAGTCTTTGCTATAAAGGCCTGAAGCTCCTGCAAGGTTGCCATTGATCAGTCTCCTTGTTGCACGGCCATCGAGTTTGGAGGGCGGCCTGATCTATGTCAGGTCTGGGTGGGGCCATATGCGTTCTACTTCTTAATAATGGTCTTAATTGTGCTCCAAGGGACATACCAAGCCTTTGACATATTTTTATATCCATCCACTGACTTGTACCTTTCCACAATTTAGTCTTGTAGATATTTTCAATGTAACTTTCTTAGATTATAATTTGTTGTATAGCTGGGCGAAAAAATCCTATTTTGTGTTTTCATTTCAGGCTGTAATGGAACATAAGATGAACATTTTGAAAGAGGGTGGAGACTAAGCCCTAATTTATGGATTTCATGATTGGGAATGCAGATATGCATCTGTTGGACACAGATAACTTGAATAAAACGATGCGTGAATCAGAAAACCTGTTTGTGCAGTGCGTCATCTCTTTCTTATTGTTCTTCATCAGACTGTTGAGTCTGGCTTGTGGAATGTTGTGCTACTATTCAATGGCTGTTTGAAGTTACTAGATATTGGTGGGGACTGGCATGGAACAGGCTATTGTACACATCCATCCAGATCATCCCAAACATGCTCCATTGGTGAGATGTCTGATGAGTAGGCAGAACATGGAAGAACTAGGAAATTATGTGGTTTACGGAATTGGGTACAGATCCTTGGGACAGGGGGATGTACATTATCATGCTAAAACAGCCAGTAATGGAGGCGGATTAATGCATTCTTTGTATTTAAACTGCCATCAATAACATACAATTGTGTTCATTGTATGTGGCTTATGCCTGGCCATACCATAATGCCAATGCCACCACCGGGCACTCTTTCGCAATGTTGTAATCAGCAAACCAATCGCCCACACAACACCGTACACGCTGTCTGCCATCTACCAGGTACAGTTTAAACTGTGATTCATCCATGAAGAACACTCTTCTCCAGTGTGCCTTTGGCCATTAAAGCGTTAGACCATTGAAGCCGGTTGCAGTCAGGTCAATCTACTGGTGAGGATGACAAGCAACCAGGGAAACCTTTGTGGGATTGTTTTTGCAGACATTCTCCAGTATTGCAAACCCAGTTTCATCAGCTGTCCAGGTAGCTTGTCTCAGATGATCCCACGAGAGAAGAAGAGGGATGTCGAGGTCATGGACTGGCATGGTAACACTTGGGCAGCAGTTATATGTCTGCTTGGAGGTACTGCCAATTTCTCTTAAACTATGTTGGAGGCGGCTTATGGTAGAGGAATTATTGAATTTTCTAGCAACAGCTTTGTTGGACCTTCCTGCAGACAGCATAACAATTGTATTTTGGAGTGGACATATATTGGCCCTAGCACAAGGTGCACCTGTGTATCGATCATGTTGCTTCTTGATTTTTCACATATTCCATCGACTATCTTAACAACAGGGATGTAAACAATATTTCTGGAATGTTTTATTTCAGCTGATGGGACCAACACATTACATCAAGACTATTCAATTCCATTCCTGGAGGGCCAAAACACTTCTAGTTTTCATTCTTTCTTTCTTTCTAACAAGGGACAGGTTCAGACTTGGAGCACTGGATAAGTACAACTTATTTCTAGGTAAAAGCAAAAGTCAGAATTGATTTGGCTCTCCAGGAGGGGAGTCAAATAGCTTTGCTTCACATGTTGCATTTAATTTTTTGTTCAGTGTAGCAGATGCTCTTTTTCAGAGGAACAGTATCAAGTGCATACATGTTTTTTACCGTATGTTCATACAATATCATTTTTGGTTTTCGGATAAACAATGAATATAATTTTCCTCCCCTCCACAATAAAACATGAGTCATTCTCTCCAACCACAAGCAGTGGCGCATGTAGTGTTTTAGTAATGACTTCCAATGATGGAAAATAACCAGTGGCTTTATAGTGCACCTTTGATGTTGTAATATCTTACAGAATATGTAAGTGACAGTAGATTTCACACATAATGTTATGAATAAGCATTTTTAAGTATTTAAATATACTGATCAAAGATATAAACACAACATGATTTAAGTAAAATATCGGAATCTTCTTTCTGGACAAATCTTCCATAAGGACATAAAATGCTTTTCTGACATGTTGTGGAAATTAGTTTTACATTCCTGTTAGTGAGACTCTCTCCTTTTATATATTAACTATAATTCACTAACATCTTTAATATAGTTGCATTGCTACATTCATATTTTTGCACACTGTGTCAGCTTTATTGTCAGTCAATTCATGACAAACAACAAACTAGTAACTATGTTTGACAACATTCATTTTAATGACACACCATCTCAGCAATTGTTGTTCATTTGATCGGCGGAAGAAAATGAAGATGGATCGCAAGGTTAAAATTAGATGTTTGTGGTGAGTCGGGGACAGGTCAATCCAAGAAACTAAACCAACAGGGAGATTAGAAGAATGAAACTGATGAATGTCGGGGTAAAGAGGACGGTGGCAGTAAGAGAGGGATTTTGTAGGTGCTCTGTTTAAGGTTGCAGAAAGACAGATGCGCCTCCTTCACACTGTTATTATTATTCAGTATCACAGTCAGCCCAGAGCTCTCATTCTCCTCTGGGTTCATTAACACATCATGATGAAGGGGCTCTTATCCCGATGAGAATAAAGAAAAAGGCCTTGGGTGCTTACAGTATGGGTCCAATACAAAGAAATTCTAAACTATTATAGGCATTGATTATTGCCAGACTGTAACTGTCCATTGATTGTGATATATTGCGATTGCATTTCATTGCGAGGTATTGTGTTTTTCTCACTGCACCTCTCTACTTTCCAGGTGAAATACAGAGCTCAGCAGGGCATGACACGTCACGCTGTGGTAAAGATGGTGGCTGTATGGGTGTTGGCGTTTCTTCTCTATGGCCCTGCCATAATCTTCTGGGAGCTGTTCATGGGGAAAAGCATTGTCCCTGGTGACAAGTGTTTTGCTGAGTTTTACTGCACCTGGTACTTTCTGCTCAGTGCCTCCACTTTCGAGTTCTTCACCCCCTTCATCTCTGTGGCGTTCTTCAATTTCAGCATTTATCTGAACATTCACCAGAGGAACAAGAGCAGGGTCATGCGTATGGAGGACGCCAAGGCACACAGGGATAGGGCCAGTCCCAGAGAAGGAGGTGCCGTCATGTCAGTGTTTTTTGTCAAGACTCGCAAGGTGTCGTCAAGCGAAGCCACTACAGTTTCAGCGGTCATTGAGGAGGACGAAGAGCTGTCTCCCTCCTCCAGTGGTGAGCCTAGTAGCCGACACACATTCCTGCAGGGGAAGAAGGTTCCTTCCTACAATAGAAAGTTCAAGCTTCTTCAATCCCAGGACCTTGCTGGGGCCCCCAGTAGGACCTCACAGGGTTCCCGCCTCTCCCGCGACAAGAAGATTGCCAAGTCTCTGGCCATTATAGTTTGCATTTTTGGAATCTGCTGGGCACCATACACCCTGCTGATGATAATCCAAGCAGCTTGTAGCAGGCAATGTGTGGAGGAACACTGGTATGAGATAACCTTTTGGCTCCTGTGGTTAAACTCTGGTATTAACCCTTTCTTGTACCCTCTCTGCCATAGCAGCTTCCGAAGGGCTTTTGCTAAGATATTGTGCCCCAAGCGGCAATCTGTCCAACCTCACACTGATACTCAATCTTGCTAGTGGAGCAATTTATGGCTGGATGAGTCACATTGGTGTGAGAAGACTACTGCAAAAAGGATGTGGATTTTTGCACACTGGGGACTTGAAGGCTCCTTTGTTATGATTTTTTTGCAACATTATCTGAAATGTGATTATTAAACTACCTATGTTTTAGAACACAGGCGTCAAACCAGTTCCATGGAGGGCCAAGTGTTTTCAGGTTTTAACTCTTACCTTGTACTTGATAAATTAGGTCATTAATTTGGATCTGCCCTCACCAGGTCATCTTGGTCATTATTAGGTACCAATTGAAAGGAAATACAAATACCACCATATGCCCTCCATGGAATCAGTTTGGCATCTGTGTTTTAGAAACACCAAATCCTTAAATCCTTATGTGTTTTTTGAGGTTAAGAAACAAATGTTTATGTTTACACATCAAAATTGAATATACTTCCGTATAGCCTACTGTGATATTGAAGTGCTAGTTGTTGTAGATTAATATTTTAGAATGTTCCTACTTAACACTAGAAACGCCAGGCCTTTTTTACCCCCTATAACTGCCAGAGCCAAACGCCGTTTGGCGTCACAAGCATACAAATCGTCCCTATTAGCATGGACATTCTCCTCCGCAGCATCACCATCCAGCCAGAGCATCAGTTCATCTACTAGGTCATCATCAAACTATATAAATGTCAAAATAATTATGAAATTCAGAATTTCTCTGTTTTATATGGTTAATAATATTTTGTATTGAAGGTCTCATCATACAAAAAAAACGCCAAAAAAAGAATACAGAAAAAGACAAAGTCCGAAATGAATTCAATGTCAATGCATAGCTCAAGTCTCGTAGATTATTGGCATATAAGATTCTTCTACAGGTGACAAGAATAAGTTATCGAAAAACTGAGAGGAGCTATTCGAAAAATATGAGTAATTATTTAGCGTAATTCATTTGTAGAATATTAATCTTAAAATAAATAGAGAAAATTCTGAGAGACAATACGATGTGTGTGCGATTTAGTTTCTCTCCCCCTAAAATAATGTAGATTTACATTTTCTATTTACATATGATGAATTAGCCTACCCAATAAGGTTAATCTCCTATTGAAAAACGGTAGCCCATGTGATAAGTAGCCTATATCATTTATATTGTTTCAATAATTGCCTAATCATTCATTTGGGAGTATCTTGTATTCATCCATTGATGTCATGCATTCAGCGAGGGGTGACCATTTGGGTACCAACGCTAAGTGGCGTAGGCTGTTGGTGGATAAAAAAAACTGATAAATATTCTCTAAATAGTCAGTTTAGAAATCCGACAACGGAACAATGTAATATACGCCTATTTAGAAAAAGTAATGGAAGGAGGAGGGTGTAGCTTTCAAAATGGCAGTTTTATTTTAATTACAAACTCAAACGCCAGTAGGTGTAGGCATTTGGCGGTTCTAGTGTTAAAACAATTTGATTCTCACAACTTACCAATATTTTATGTCTCTTCCAGTTATATAGATCTGAATGGTACTGGGAAACTTGTGGCTGTGCTGTGTTTGAAACCATTTTCTGTGTTTTAGTCAGTGAAACCTGATTGAATAGCCCAGTGTAATAACATATCAGGTGTTCCTTAGTGTTATTTCCATGTTTCCCCTTACATCTTCTGCACTTTGTAATCGATTATATGCGAGAAGCAGTGGTGTGACAGAGGGGAAACTTAAGTAAGTTCAGTTCACCCCCTTTCCTGTGCCAAACAGTTTAGTATTCTTTTACAGAAAATGCATTAAAAGTATAGAGATACTTTTGTCTCTCACTGTGATCGTCAGGACAGGTTTAGCAACCACATTTTATAACATCCTGGGAGAGATTATGTACATAATAGGATCTGTAAATAAAATGAAAAGTCATGAAACAGCTATCAGCCATTAACCATACACTATATACGGTACATTGGTTATCACCTACAAAGCAGGGAGTAAAGCAAGTAGTAAAGTGCTTGTGATTCCAGACGTTTCACATTGTGGGACGCATTTAAAGATTTGGTCGAGTTGGTGGAATGACATTCCTTTCCGGTGGTTTCTCTTTACCACCATTATGGGTTCACAGCTTCATATGTGGCGCAGTCTGATTACAGACTTCAATCAAATCTTTGAGGCCAAACCAATTTCAGTTGATCTTGAAGCGTCACCTCTCAGACGATAAAAGCCTGGCTCAATCCAAGGCATATTGATCCTTTGCTTTTCACGACACCAAACGGAAGATCTCACTTTTTTAAGAGAAGAAACAAGTTCCCCCTTTGGATACACCTTTTGGTTTCTTACAACATCAGCATTAATTTCCCTTCAGGCTTTGTTGCTATAAATTGTCACAGTGACATATTTCCAGACCATGCCTTTGCTCATGTAGCTTGGCCTGGGTCATCCTGGAGCCCTTCTCCATTCCAGCAGATAACCTTCAGAGGCTGGTTGCATTGCTGCGAAATTAGAAGTTACACATGTGCTCCTCTGCCAGCCCTGAGACTTTAGCTGTCTCCAAATTTGGTGTTTCAGGTGAAGGGGGGAAAGTTGAGCTTTTCCAGGCCACCTATGCTGGATGTGGGACCGTCTAAGGCTGGTTCAGTCCTTGATGAAATACACGTAAACCTACTGGAAGGTCCTGGGAACCTCTTAGAGGATGAATCATCAAGGTTCTTTGATCTGTTCTTCAGGGCAGTGGATCATTTGTGGGTATAATTTTGGATACAGTAACTTTGGATACAGTAACATATTTACAAACCCCAATTTGTTCCAGGGGTTAATACCTTCCTCCATCTCAGGGAGCAAAGATCCTGAGGAGGGAAATTGCAAAAATGTTCATAATCCAAATTTATTTGACAGTATTTTTTTTGCAAAACATGTAATAGTTGTAGTAGTTGTTTTTCTACCTGCACCTGCCCACAAGACCAAATAAAGCATCTGCATCTGTCCCGACTATATAAATGAAGTAAAATGCTGACGCTCGTAACCGACACTGCAAAAAAAGAAAAAACACTGCTGCAACATATACTTTACATGTGCAATGCCACATATACTTACTTTCCAGAAACTATTATCTCAGATATATAGACTGGAGGCTATGTTACAAAATGTATATGTTTGTCATGTTGTCTTATTTGCTTTCTAAACCCTGAGATAAATAACAATACCAGGCATGACCTGGCTATGCTTACGGCATAATATTTTTGCAGTAGTCTACAGACAAGCTACATGACAAGTGGACTGACAAAAGAAATTCGAAAATAACCTAATTAAATATGTAGCTTACTTAGTTTGATAGAACAAGACTATAGATCACAAATTATATTTTTGTTCTAGAGGCAATAGGCCTTCGGACAAGTGAGTGATACAGAAAACCAAGCGTTATCTGTATGGGGAATTTAGAGTGGAGGAAGTAGCACTGTTTTTAGATTAAGCGCTTCACACTGAGTGACAGAGGCACGTGCTGGTAGCTGAAAACCTGCCTACTTTTAGAATATATCATTCAACAATATCATTCAAACATTCAACCTGAAATCCACTCACCCTTCATCCCATGGGGTTATAACCAGCGGGTTTTGAATCCTGAATCCTCCTGCACATCCCAAATGCATACTACCAGTTGCCTATCTACCCCAGCACAAGATGTTTCTCAGGTTTTAGTTTGAGTCTACTGTTGCCTGAGCACAGAAGAGACAACTTTTGTCTCACCGTAGCACAATTTCTTGTTCACATCTGCTTCTGCCTCTTGATTCCCAGTGGGCTATTATGGACACGATTGGTTCAGTGTTGAGTGTCAACCATCCATCCACACCCACCTTGCCACCTTCATCTGGGTTTCCCCTTATTTCATAGAGACCCACATCTGCTCACCACAGACATGTCCCTCATGGGCTGGGGAGCATTGAGCAGCACAGGCTTGCTGGGAGAAATGGGACTGTGACTGAGCATGCACGTGCCTGGAGCTCCTAGCAATTTGTGTCACAAAAGACTTTCTGAGCAATCCTGTTGGAACAGTTGCACAGACGCCATCTACTCAACATCTACCTGTTGAGTAGAGGGCAGCTGCCGTGGCACAAAGACTTTGAGCCCACGGCCAGCTTTCAGAATGTGACTTTCCATTCGGCGAAGGCCCCATCTACACGGACATTGTATGCTTATAAATGTCAGATTTTTTAATCCTACTGCGACTGCAGAGACAGGGGGTTATCTCCTACAGTGCTTCGTTGTGAACATCCTGAGGTAATTTCAAGAGCTCTAACAGCAGGGCTGAAAATTCACACGGAAGGAATACCACGCTGTTATTTTAGCTCGTCATGTGACAATTGGCGGAGCAAACCCAGTCTGCAAAATCTGTATTGGGCTAGACGACCGCTTCAGATGCTCCAATGGATGGGCGGCCCTAGGTCACCACGTTCAGTGTTACAGCTCAGTGGCGCATTTATTATTATATTATTCACTGTAGCATGGTCATAACATGTGACCTACGTAAAGGAAAGTTATGACTATATAACCTTGTTCCCATGAAGAAGGGAACAAGGTCGGACACCCCAGTAACCCACTGCTATTCAAGCCTCACCCCTTACTTATATTGTACATTTTGTTGAACAGTATGATTATAGTCTTCTGATCTATAACATATTTTGCAGTGAACAATTACCCATCCAAATCTGAACGATATCCACAAGTATAATGTTTACAGTATGGAGAGATGCAACCTGCCACAATACAGCCTGAAGCACTATAAATGCAATCTGTTTTGACTAGAAGGAACTAGAAAGAGCTCAAATTAGAAGGATTTCCAGGAAGTAACACCACGGTCAAAATCACACTGGTCGGAAACATCCTTAATGAGGATAGTCTTGAAATGTTCTGAAGTTCTTTGACCTTTAGTTGTTATTTCAACTTGAACTGTCTAACATCTGTTGGATAAGGGGAATGTATTTCCTGCAGGAAGAACAATCCTTTGGGACTTTCAGCAGGGTCTCAACTACATTGCCTCTCAAAAGTATCCACCCCATTTAAATTTTCCAAATTTGATTGTGTAGGAAATATTTTTAATTGGAATTATTATCATTTGCTCTGTTGCTACCAAATGAAATTGATTTACTTATTAAACTAATTATAAGTAATTAGTTGAATAATTACGGTAAATCAATTTTGATTTCATGTTGTCACAATACAATTATGAAATGCCCAAAGGTAGTGAATACATCTGGGTGTCACTGTAATTATTTTGACACCAGATTTATGAGGCCATTGCACAATGTATTGACGTGTATTGAGATGATTCCCATGTATTTCATGCCATTCAAATAAGCAAACTGAGGCTACAATTTGGGGTAAAGGAATGTTAACATAAAGCAATTGAAAACAGTATTAAAATATAATTAAAAATCCAGTTATTTTGTTATTATTAAATGCTAGATGTTAACACTGAAAACATGTGTGATAAGAATTGCTGTGAGTGTACACCTCATGTGACATGTCCGATTAAAAATGATGAACAAAACCTATACAAATCTAATCTGACTCCAATGAAAGAAGGGTGACAAGGACATCTGCAAGTATGCAATGGTTTTCAGTCATTTGAATGCAAGAATTGGTCAGAGTTGTCTGTCAAAGGGGCCTATTGTGTGGGTATTCAGCCGTTTCCCTATGGTGTCCAGAATCTCCTGGTCTTCGGTTCTAGCTCTTCAATAATTGCACCCATCTCATATGGTCTGAATCAGTCCCTTATTGGAGATTTGCAATGAAAAAAGTGGAACTGGATTTGAGGTCCAGAGCTGAGTTTGAAGGACTTAGCGTTGGGCCTGTAACCAAAGCTGAGTTTAATTCCCAAAATTGAAAAGGTGAATAATCAGTTCTTTACACTGAATGTTCTTGTAAGTCGCTATGGATAATTGTCTGCTGAATGAAAAGCATAAAATAGGGAATAAACATGAATGAGTAATTACATTAATCAAGGCATAGACTGAAATTGCAAGATATTACAATGTGGACCAAGTATTATTCTAGGCATTATCAGAGAAGAGAGAGTTTTCTTGGCGTGAAGTCAGTGAACCCATTTGCTCTTAAGAATGAAAAAGATTGTATAGCTATCTCACAAAGACTGGATAAAAGACACAGAAATTTAGTGTAGTATTGATATTTCGTTAATAATTGTTTTCATTTACTATAACTACTGTTACTGTTGATTTTCTGTCTACACCATGGCTATTTAGTTGACTTTCAGTCTACTAAGGCTACAAATACTAAGGAATAGTGCAAGTTATATGCTATTTTTACAGGATATAGGTTACCATTAAATGTTCCTGTAATGTGACCAGAGGATCACATCTTAAACTGATTGCCTTATAGTAAGCCCCCATTTATTTCTGGTCACTTACTGTTTCTTCATGGAAAGGAGCTGTGGTGTGTGTGTACAATGAATTGACTCCATTCTAACCGCAGCTGTCTCTGCAGCTCTGTGGTAGCTAGAGAGGTATCAGGTACAGTATAAATGCACAGTACTCATTGGCATAAGCCTTAAACATGGTTGTTTTGCGTGTGCAATGCTATTGATAAAACTAGCAGAATTGGAAGAGCTTTTTATGTGATTACAGTCCTCAAACCGTGTTCGGCTTAACTGGAAACAATAATTGCAGTTGGTCAGTCTAAATGGCTTTGAGAGAATGAAAAAGTCAATAGATTGAAAAGGTTAGCAGATGTTGGGTAAAAATCAACTGTGGTTTTAGTGACCTGGACCAAGACAAAGGTGGACTGGCAAATGGAAAACAAATCGAGCAGAAACACCATTGACATTTGTTTTCTATTCATAGCAGGACGTCTGGAAATCCAATATTCTCTCAAAATGGCTTTCAAAAGAGTCAATTGGAAGTAAATTGTCTACCTCCACGCTTATATGTTCTACAACCATCATAATAATGGAACCAACAAAGTTAAAGTGGTTCATTTCTACCATGAGTCAGATCATAGAAGAATTTGTATTTATTTCAAAGGAAATACAGGGAAGTCCTTAAATATTGGAAACATGACACGTTTTGTTGTTTTGGTTCTGAACTCCAGCCCTTTGTATTTCAAATTATTCAAAGATGATGGGGTTAAAGTTAAGACAGACAGCTTTCATTTAAGAAAATTGTATCCATATCAAAAGAATCATTTAGAAATAACTGCAGCTTTTGCACATATTCCCCTGATTAAAGGCTACTAAAAGCATTTTGGGCAATTGGTTTCACAGCTTTCTGATATTAGGCCAATGTTTTTTTTGTGTAAGTTCATGTTAAAAAGAGCTTGCACATTCTAGTCTGTTCTAGTTGTTCTGTCAAACAATTAAAATAATTATTTAAATGAATTCCATAATAATTAAACATTGGTTCAGAAATATACACAGTTTAAATTATGGTGCATTATGTTAAATACATAATGTGTTTCATTGTAAACACATTATGTATGTTCCTTGATTATTAACAGTTCTTGACTGTAGGAGCTGTCTTTTTCCAAGTCAGTCCATTAGACCTGGAGGCTCACTTTTCAAGGGGGCATATGCGGAACACTGCGCAAACCATACTTCCAATCATTTCTACACAAGTGTGGGATTTATCATAATGAGTGTTTGTTTGAGAATGTCCCAACATTTTGCAATCCATGACCATGTGTACACAGAGCACCAAATGGTGGTATAAGGGAACTGCTTGTGAAAAGTACACTAGTTGATATAGAAAATATTAGAAATGTGTGAATTCATGAAAAATTGTTGTTGCATTGCAACCATTTTTTACAGGCTACAGTACGATATTTCGTGTAATTTTAACCACATCTGCTCATTTGTAAATCATAAGTATTTGTGCATTTATAATAGTCATTTGTGCAATTATAGCCTCACTTAAAACCATTGCTGTATTATTACATGACTGAGAAATCAGAGAGCCTTGTTAAAGACATTTGGGACCTATTTGCAGAAAGCACATTTAGTTTGGGTGTTCATTTAGTTTGAAATGTATTTTAGAGAGGCAAAAAAATATGATGTTCTATTGCATACCTAACTACCACCCCCTCAGGTTTATTTCAGCGAGTATATTTCAATAGGACCTTGTCAGTCTTGCTTATCACCCCGGATGGGCTAGCACCTAAATGCCAGCAAAACAAATGTTTGTGCATTTTCCATACACTGTCGCTCAACAAGTTACAGTTTACGAGTTTATTCATTCATTTGTCATGTGTGAGTTTCTAAAATGATCGGAGTATCCCAGATCGATATTAAAGAAACATTCCAGAATAGTATGCGAACAAAACTGTCTTCCATACAATTCACATGATTTATACATAAGCATGCTGCAGAACATGGAGGCAAGTGGAACACAACTCATTAATTCTGCAGAACCACAATGGTGGCATATGTACCTAGGCCACATGAGGGTGCTGTTTATACATTTTATATAACATTAGGGGGACAGAGAGGACGCAGTCCCCCAGTTAGATAACAACACTGAGATAACCCCCCCAGTAATAACTACACTGAGAAATATATAGAATGCCCCCCCCCCAATATCAAACTCAATCCTAGGTCTTTGCCTGTGTCCAATTATCAGCTCTAAACGTGTAATTTTCTTCTCAATTGCTTCCTACAAATTGGTCTATTTTTCTCCACGCATGTGAGGCCAAGTTGTTAGTTGATACTCTGAACTGAGCTAGAGGATGTTGTATGAAGCCTGCCAGTGACATGAATCCGCCCTGTGATAGGTGTGCACAGTAAAATTCTGTCAGCCATTAAACGAACTAGCTGTTTAAATAAAATAAAATGGTTACTTTTTCACATGAATGGATAATCACAATAACTAATATTACATTAATTATTGCAACCTGCATCCAACTGTTATAAACATGTGTTTATAATCCTACTTGGCTCTATCTATTTTTCTCTGTAAATATGAAACAGCTGTTGGACGCAAAACTGGAGCTGAAGCACAGTGTATGAATCCTGCCAGAATGTGTGTAGGACTCTGCTGTCAGCCGTTCAAATGAACAAAATAATAAAATATTGCTAAAATAGCTTTATTGTTCAAACAGCCTAGTATGTTTTCCATAAAAATTCCATAAATCGGTGTCTATCATGAAAATAAAAAACAACACACTATATTAACTCATTATCATACAGTGCATCCAATAATCATTTACAAAAACCTATTTATAAACCATGTGGATTTAATCCTGAATGGTGATTGGCTAAGGCACCAGGGGGTGTGGTGTATCACAAATATACCATGGCTAAGATCTGTTCTTAGCCACAATGCATTGTGGTGTGTCTGGACAGAAAGCTTTGCTGGGGTTTTGATATGTAAATGTACTAACTAAATTAGTGTTAATGAATATTTCAATGTATTTTTCTAGTGAAATATTAAGCTTATATTTAAATTGTTTAGGTCAGAGTCTGTGTTCAGATAAGAAGAGGAATTACAGATGTGCTGATAGCGTTGTAAAAGTAAGAGGGGATTTGGTCTTTGTTTATTTGTTTGTGGCACACATCCTTGAAAGCTATCAGATCTACCAATCTGTTAAAGCCATCAGCGTATCTGTTTTTTTTTCTGATGGAATGTGGGCCATCAGAGTTGAAAAGGTCATATACAATGCACCTTTAGTGTTCTGTGAAAAAAGGGGCAGTCTGCCCTTTTAGGAAAACTTAGGAATGGACAGAACAAAAGGGAACATTTACTGTCGACATAAGGGAGATGTGCAGTATCACACCCTTCCTGTACAAGTACTGATACATTTCCTGAACTACTTTAGAGATATGTCAGAGATGGTTACCTTGTTACTGCGATTCCTTTGTCCTTGCAAGTTAAAATTACCAGCTATTGTGTACTTGAGATTTGCTTCTGTCTTACCTACTATTGTTTTACTGGATGCATCTTTGAATTTCCATCACAGTATAGTCGCCGTATACCAAAAACATTAGAAATGCTTATTGCTTACATATATCACAGCTATTAGCAGATTTGATCAGAAATCATGAGATTTTGTTTAGAAATAGATTTTTAGAAGTGCAGCGGTAAAACATTTTATATTATGTTAACATGTCAAATTTCTTTCGGCATAAAATCAATTTGTTTTCATTTCCATTTGTTGCTTATTCCAATCACTTTAGCTATTGAACATGATAATGCCATACATAACATTACAAAACAAGGTATACTTTCTATTCATATCTGGATACATTTGTCCACTAAATTACAAAAATGTAAGCCTGTTCCCAGGGACCTGTTGTCGATATCATGATTCTTGTCAATAACAGAAACCCAGAGCATCATGCCTCAGAAGGTTGAACGTATTGAATACTCCTTCGGATTACTGCTGCACTGCTTCTACGGGGGACATGACCAGGTCAGGGTGGGTCTGGTTCCATACTGTCAACACAGGGATTCGGTGTTCAAACTCAGCATCCGTTTGAACAGCAGAGATCCAAAAGCACATCTGTGATCTGAAACAGTCCAGTGGTTCCAAAACAGAGACTGACCAACACAAAACAGAGACTGCCCAACACAGAAAACAAAGACTGACCAATACAAAACAGAGACTGCACAACACAGAAAACAAAGACTGACCAATACAAAACAGACACTGACCCACACAGAAAACAGAGACTGAACAAATCCCACTTTAAAATAATGTAGTTGTCTCTTCCATCCTTCACCTCATTTGAATTTAATGCCTGTAAATCAACAAACTCCCTGACCATCTTTAATTATCGTCCTCTGAAAGCTAATGACTCATTCTTCTCTGACTTAGCTGAACTCCTCACCATTTCTCCTCCCTCACCTTCTCCTGCTTGGCAACATGAATATTCACCTTGACTCCAAACGTATCTCTCATTTCATCACTCTCCTCTACTGTTTTAATTGTATCCAACATGTACATTTTCCCACCCACATCAAAGGTTACATACTAGATCTTGTCTTCTCCGTTGGCCTTACCATTACCCACATAAATCCCTTTTTGTTACTGCTGTCTGATCACAAGATTATTCATTTCTCATTTTCTTCAAATGTACCACACAACACTGACAAGCACATAATCTCCTTCCGTAACATCAAAGCTGTTGACCCTCCCAACTATCAGACGCCATCTGCTCTGCTCTCCTGATTGATTCCACCCTCAAATCACCTGAAGAACAAGGAAAGCAGCTCAACACTGTTATGTGTGTCTCCTTCAACTCTCTGGCCCCACTATAAACGAGGCATGTTTCTTTCACCTCCTCATCCACATGGTTTACATAGGAGCTACACACCATGAAGTAAGTTGGCCATCACCTTGAATGCTAGGCGAGAAAATCTGTGCTCACTGTTCACACTGAAGCCTACAAACTCCCCCTTTCAGGATACAGAGAAGCACTCATATCCTCCTACATCTCAAACATAATCAACAGCTCCAATATGAACTCATGGACTCTGTTCTCCAGTCAGCAAATTACTTCATCCCTGCAATGACACACTCCGTATCCCCTCAATTAAATTTGCTAACTCATTTTTGCAGTTAAAATCTAATCTATCTAATAAATCTACCACAGACCCCCTACTGTTAACCTCCAAATCTGTCCACCTGCTACCCAGGACTCTCTCCTCATTCAGTCCGATTGACTCCCTTTACATCACTAAAATCTTGGTTCCTCTTCCCACAGAGCTGAATAAATCCTCCATACCTGCTCTCTGTCCACACATCACAAGCATAGTCAACCTCTTCCTCTACAATGGTATTGTTCCCTCCTGCTGCAAAGCTGCTGTGCTCACCCCCATTCTAAAGAAACCTGGACTAGACAAAATCTTAACATCTTTAACAATTTCCAACATAATAATCTTCAACTTCCCCTTCTTGGCCAAAACTCCTGAAATAATTGTTGCCTCACAGCTCTAAACCAAAATCCGTATGAGCCTCTTCAATATAGTTTCCGACCAATCCATAGTGAAGAAACCATTCACCTCAAAGTTATCAATGGTCGTCTCCCCTCAGCTGATGCGGGATCCCTCAACAACCAGATTTTCCTTGACTTGAGTGCTACCTTTGACATGTTAACCACCAGTTTCTGCTCACCTGGGCATTGAGGGAACTGCACTCTCCTGGCTCAACTCCAATCTCAATAACCGAACCCATTACATTTCACTTAAAGGCCTAAACTCAGACTCAGTTACACAAGGGGTCCCCCAGAGCTCAGTACACATCATCTACACCCTTCCCCTTAGTCATATCTTAAATCACTTCGACCTTAATTTCCACTGCTATGCTTATGATAGACAAATATATCTAGACCAAGTTTCTCACCAACCCACCTCTGATCCATACTGAATCTGTCCTGACTGCAATAAAAGTATGGATGAAGGAAAACTTCCTCAAACTAAACAGTGCCAAAACAGAACTCATACTTATTGGAACCAAATGCACCCTCACTTTTACTCTCAGCATCGATGACTCCGTTGTTTCTCCATCCCTCCCACACTTGTACAGCAACCTTGGCGTCATTCTGGACTCTACACTCTCCTTTGATCAGCACATTAAACAGACTATAAAATCTTTATTCTCAACAAGATCGGCAAACTCAGACCTTCCCTGTTCCGTCCTGCTGCTGAAACCCTAATACATGTGTTAATTACCTCCCGTCTTGACTACTGCAACTCTCTACTCACCGGCATCAAATCTACATCCCTCTATAAGCTCCAAATGGTTCAGAACTCTGCGGCCAGTCTATTCACTCACACCAAGTTCCGGCAGCAAATCACCCCATCCTCTGTGAGTTACACTGGCTTCCTATCTCCCAATCCATTGACCGTAAGATCCTCCTTCCAAAGCCCTAAAAAGGATCGCCCCTGCTTACCTCTCTGACATTCTTCTTCCATATCAACCTACACACTCACTCTGTTTCGGTACTGTGGGCTACCTCATAATCCCCAAGTTCAAGCTCAAAGGGCATTCTCAAGGGCTGCACCTAGGCTCTGGAACTCTCCCTAAAACCATCCACCACTCTGAGACTACCCCCATCTCCCAGCAACGCCTCTAGACACATCTGTTCAAAATCGGTTATACTTGCCCAATGACCAATCCCATTCTCTCAATTTTTTATATTATTACTATAATTATTATATGAGAAAGGGGACTAGTTTGTGGGCCTGAACAAAGCCATAGCCGTCCCCAGAACATGTTCTTTGGCCAGACACAGTCCATTATAGATGCAGACCCAGGACACAGGAGTACAGTATGTTGTGATCCGGACAATGGGGTAACCAACCTTTACATGGCAAGTCTGTCTCTGACTGTCACTGCAGTAACTGGAATAAAATAAAACAAAATGCCATAAACATCTCTGTGTGAAGTCTGAGGGATAGTTTGGTTTTGTGTGTATCAGTACTACTTCATCACACTCAGATTGAATTCTGTTTTTAAAACATATTTTTTTTATTAACGTCACTGTGTGTGAAGCGTGTGAGTGAATTTGCTTTTGTGTGTATTGGTTCCACTTCCTCATGCTCAAATATTATTCCATTTTTAAAACAAAAATGTGATTAACATCTCTGTGTGAAGTGTGGGAGTGCAGGTAACGTCTGAGTGTCTTGTTTGTTCATGTGTTTATGTACTTCAGCTTCCCAGGTGTGTCCGTTAGAAACAACATGGCATCTGGTAAAAAGGGTGACAACATCACAGTTGTGTCCCTCCAGTAACATCACGGAGGACTGTTCGGTGAAGGTGGAACGAGTTATCTGCTGGGAAGTGGAGCTCCTGTCTGACCCCTAACAGAGGCTCTTGGGGTCATGTCGATGTGCTTATCAGCTGGAAGAGTTGCACATTTACAATGATCATGACACAACTGGAGATGGATGACACACAATGAATCTGGCGCACAACAGGTGACCAACAGATCCCTGTGTACAGTATCTGTCCTCAAACGGATGTGAGCTGATAAACCAGAAGCCAATATGAACCACTATCATAATACTTTGTTGCCCTCTATAGGTGACAAATAATGCAGTTGAAAAACCACTGCCCCCTCTTACACCTAATTTTTAAACAAAAAACAATTGATTAAAAAAAAATATCACAGCAGATGCTGAAATTCAACAAATGTCTATAATTAACATGATTTACAATCAGTAGTCTTATTCGGTTGTACTGGAGCAAGTCAATTACATGTCAGAATCAGAAGATACACAACTGCAGGATTGATTGCTCTGTCTTCTGGCAAGAGGGGGTTTATATACACTTGACCAAAAGGTCGATTCATTGTTACAAGAGGTGTGAAAACAGAGGAAGACTGGTGGCAAATGCTATGGCCATCTTCCTTTGTCTTTTTCAACAAAGAAACAAAAAACCTGCATTCCCATATTGACCTTTATTCAATTAGTTTCATCTAAAACTAAACTATTGGTCTTACTTCTCAAGTATCTCTTGATATCCAGGAGAACATAACAAAATATGAATAAAAATATACAAGACTACACCCTTAATTATTTCAGTCAATGTAACCTAGGTTTGCACACATCCATTTTCTTACATGATAGGAAATAACTTTTATCAGGAAACAGAAATCAGTCTCTTAATGCAATCAATGGATAGGACATGATGAAAACAATCAAGGTACAGTCTCCTCCAAAAGTATTTAAACGGTAAGTTCCAAAAGGCAAATTCCTTTGTTTTTGTTTTTCACTGAAGACATTTGGGTTTAAGATCCAAAGTATGAGACAAGAGTTCAGTTCCTGAGTAAACAACTCAGGATATAGCACCCTTTATGTGAACCCACCCATTTTTCAAGTGAACAAAACTTTTGGGACATGTGACTAAGATATTTTTCTTGTTGCCCAGGTGTTTCCCAATGGCTTGCTTTTCTTCCAGAGAGCTGTCTAGAGAGCAAGCCATTGTAAAGCTGAGAAAATAAGGAAAATCGACCAGAGCCATTGGACAAACATTGGGGGTAGCAAGCACAACCATTTGGAATGTCCTAAAAAAGAAACTACTGGTGTACTGAGCAACAGACGTCGAACAGGTCGGCCAAGGAAAACAACAGTAGTTGATGACAGAAATATTGTGAGAGCTTTGAAGAAAACCCCCAAAACATCAGTAAGAGACATCACCAACGACCTCCACCGTGCAGAGGTGAAGATATCACAATCCACTGTTTGAAGAAGACTCAGAGAGCAGAAATATAGAGGCCACACCACAAGATGCAAACCACTCACCAGCAGTAAGAATCGGAAGGCCAGATTGACATTTGCAAAGTACAGAGAAGAGCCGCAAAAGTTCTGGAACACAATCTTATAGACTGATGAAACCAAGATTAATCTCTACCAAAGTGATGGAAAGGCCAAAGTGTGGCAAAAGAAGGAACTGCTTGTGCCCCGAAGCATACAAACTCATCTGTGAAGCATGGTGGAGGTAATGTCATGGCTTGGGCGTGCATGTCTGCTTCTGGAACGGGGTCATTCATATTTAGTGATGATGTAATTAATGATGGTAGCAGCAGAATTAATTCAAAAGTATACAGAACATTTTGTCTGCCAATTTACGGAGAAATGCATTGAAACTAATCGGGAGGAAGTTTATCATGCGGCAGGACAATGACCTAAAGCACACTGCCAACAAAGGAAATGACTTCATCATCAAAAAGTGGAAGGTTTTAGACTGGCCAAGTCAATCATCTGACCTTAACCCAGTAGAGAATGTATTTCACCTCCTTAAGAGGAGACAGAAGGGAGAAACACCCCAAAACAAACAAGAACTGAAAGAAGCTGCGCTAAAAGTCTGGAGTAGCATCACAAATGAAGAATGTAACAGTTTGGTGATGTCGATGGGTCACAGGCTTGAGGCAGTTATTGCAAGCAAGGGTTATGCCACCAAATATTAAATGTTATTTACCTTAAGATTATTTGTTCCTTTACTTTTGCTCACCTAAAAATGCTGTGGTCTAATACAAAAGGTGATATGTCCTAAGTTGTTTAACACATCTAGATGTGAATACCAGGAAAGTAAAGCATACTCATCTTTTGATCTTAAACCCAAATGTCTTCAGTGACCAAAAAAACCCAAGGAATTTGCCTTGCCCTTCCAATACTTATGGAGGGGACTGTATACCACTCAAAATTACATTCCCCTTAATTAGGCTTTTGTAAAAATAGTATGGGACACCCCAAAATCACTATCTTGACACAGACAAGGGGGATTGCATTTGGTACTTGCTACAGAATTGTTATTATTGCTGATTACTTTTCTAGCAAACTCATCAACAATTAACCTGATAACTTTCCCATTTGTCTTGACCATGAGAGAAGGCTATAAAGACGAAAGTTTTGTATTATTTGGCGTTGATACATTTTAGATCGAATTTGGATCAATCACATGAGGTTTCCAAGATGAGGTTTTAAACTTTGTCAAGAATCCCTTGCAGGCAAGACTGCTTGAAGTCTGGAACACATAGACATCACCAATGCTGGGTTTCCTCTTTGGTGATTCTTTGCAAAGCCTAAGAATTGAAATTTTTTAACTATATTATTTTGTATTTTATCGGTTCTCTAGCAATTGTATGTTATTGTTACGATCCATTTACTGTATGTGATCATTTTGGTTCATATTAAAGCAAACATTGTATTTTTCCAACTAATATTGTTGATCTTGATCCATCACCAGCTCAACCATCACTCCTTCCATAGGTCTGGTATCTGATGGAAGGGGAGAGAGACATATCAGGGAACAGGGATTGTTTATAAAAAAGGATGATAACGTCAGGTTAACCCAATAAGCAGAGTATGCCAATTAAAAGTCCAAGTAGATTTGTATATTTTGGTGTAGAGACTGATATGTTGCATAGTAAAATACAGGAAGTTCAGCACTTACTATTTCTAGAAGATCTACAGAGGTTTACTGCAGCCATGACAAATATCACCAATAGCACCATGACCAACACCATGAAGAAAAGGACATGCCAGGGTATATTTCTAAAATAAAGTAATGATATAAGATGACTAACAGAAGACATAAGATGAAAAGCCAAACAGAATCAGATATAAATATCACTTCACAACATGATATGGAAAAGCCTATTGAACACCGCAAAAAAGTGAATTGTAATATTGTGGGCATTTTTTGTTTTTGTATAAGTAATACATGTAGAAGACGGATCAGACACAAGACATACCTGTCATGGTAAATTTCATGGATAACAGTAGTTTTCAAATCTTTAGAAGGTTGTGTCGTTGATAGTAGAAGAATCAATGTGTAAGAATGGACTGTGATATTTAGAATGGAGACAGGTGTGTATGTTGTAGTCAGAGCAGAGACAGCTGTTAAGGAAGGGCTTGTCTTCAAGCTAAAAGTAGAAGCGGAGGTCTCTGTGCTGGGAAATGATAAATGCAATGTGGAAGGAGTTGGAGGAGACACTGTGCAGTGGATGGAAACAAAAATGAGTACAGTCAAATTTAGCCAGGAAGAGAAACATTTGATTAAATACTATTGCTAACAATTATTAGTTGAACAATTTAAATTAAGTGTAACAATTTCCTCCTTGATGGAGTAATGTGTAAAAACTAATTTCATTAGCCGATAATATATACCAGTGCTAGTCTAAATCATTTTAGTATCAACTAACCTGTAATGTTCCTGTGAGTTGTGGGCCTTTGGATTACATTAATATGAACTGAAGCCTGCAGGTATCCAACAGAGCACCAGTACCATCCTGCATCCTTTCTCCCCAGTTCCCTCATGGTCACATTGAACACCCCAGTCTTGTCATCCTTGATAACAACAGATGCATTCTGGCTGGACTCTGTTTGTGTCTGACAGGAATGCCTGTCCCCACTCCTGCACCACGACTTTGCCTTGTCTCGGAGAGAGTCACTGTAGAAACACGGGACACTGACACTGCCCCCCTCCTCAACAGACACTTCTTCATCATTCACTGACAGATCCGGAAGAGCTGCCAGAATATTGGACCTCACTTATTATTCTGTAATATGTTAAATTCTTTCAGAATTTTGGGAAGCAACGATAAATTTCAATAGACAGTTACATTTAAGTGGAGCTCACCTTTGGTTACTTGGAGATTTAGAGATACTTTGACATCAGGCTTGCCAATCCCACCCACTTTCAGAGCACACCAGTACCTGTCAGTGTCAGTCTCCTGAAGGTTCTGCATGGTGACAGTGAAGACCAGCTGCTCTGGGCAGTCAGTAATTAACATGTTCCCTTTTCTCCATTTTGGGTCTGTGCTTGCCATCACTTTACACAAAGCCCAGGATCTGCCTTTACACCAATATTTGACATTGTCTTTGAACATGCGGTGATAGTGACAGGGGACAGTGATGTTTCTTCCAGTCCTTGCAGTACTTTTTATCACTGTCCAAAGACTGTGGCAACCTACAGTGGATAACAAGTATTTATCTTTTGTTTTACTGGCTCACAATCTACAATGAAAGTGGATTTAGTTAATAATGGATTAAACCAAAGATATGTTGACTAGACGTTTATTTCCCCCTGTGCCAATACTTGGTAAAACACCTTTTTGTAATCTACTGAGGTAAATCTTTCCTCAAACTTGCCATCTAGCTTGCCAGGGAGGGTGTGTTATATGTAGCCAGTTAGGGACCTTTGCACTCCTTTGAAAATAACAACAAATATATGTTATTCTTCTTGAGCACTGGCATCCACTACTAAAGAAATGACTAAGACATTGAATTTGCAAGTAATTTTGTACCTTTGCTTGAAAATATTCACTATAAATTTTTCACACAGCCAGAACTATTCTGTGAATAGCTAGCTAAAAAGATAATGTGTGAGATAAAACAAGATGCAGCTAAAACAAGCCAGCTAATGAAGTAAAATGACTAACTCATAAGGAGACAGTTTATACTCTTATTACATTCATTCTGATGTAGCTGTTAGGGGCGTAAGGGTATGTCTAAGCCACAATTATTATGCAATTTATTGTTAACTTGTTTTGGCTTGCTCAGGGTGGGTATTACTGTTGGCGAAAAATAGATACAAGATGAACATTCGGAAGGTGCCTCTAGCACTTTTAGGTGCTAAAATCCTCTACAGTCATCTCTTTCTCACATACAGAGAACAGGCACATATCTTTGGCTCTAAACACACCTGTCTCGTTTGGAATTTCTTTTAATATTCATTAGACTTATATCTGTTTTTTGGTATCCTAATAACCAATATCGGTCTTGAAAATTAATCTTTGGTTTCCCTCCTTTTCAAAGCAATTACCAAAGCATTTGGAGTATTCAAGGTATTGACTTCCCTAAGACATCCATCTCGGCAATACATTACAAATCACAATATATTAGAGGCTTACCGGATGGCCAACAGACGAAGACAATGATGAGAAGATTAAAAGAGACCATGGGTAATTTGTTTTTGTATGTTCGCTTTCTTTTTAGTCAAATAGACGAGTCAGCTAAAATGTGATGTATGAGCTGGAGCAACCCAAATCCGAATGTCGGCAGTGTCTTCTTGTAAGTTCCTTTTTATATATCAGGAAGTTAGATTGCATAAGGTAATTTACTGTCATGTCCAAATCACTGCATCAGACACAAACTGACATCTGACACTTCCCATGTAATCCATGCCATGTAGTAACCCATTACAGTAGGGTCATTGCCAGGAATCCTGGGCCACGTGACTAAATATATGCCTGCCACCCCATTTTTGTCACAATTAGTGTACACACAGAAAGTAGCACACTTCAAAAAGTCCAGGATCCAATTGCAAATGGGGGTGTTAAGTGCCAGGATCCTTGTTAAAACCCATCAAGGTCTCAGCAGTGCCTCCATTTATGTAACCCCAAAATGGACTTGAAAACAACAGTCTTAGCTGCCAGCTGTAGAGGAATTGTTGTTTTGAATGATCCGGTTATGTTTAATTAAATATACCGCACTAGTTTTACGTTTTATCAACATTGGTATGATGGCAGTGTCTCCACCTGAAATGATTCTAACAGACAAGTTAATAAATTTGTGAAAATACACTTCCCAGGCAAGGATATAAACACCAAGAAGAATACTTATCAGTATATTCATTTAAATTGAAAATATTCCCCATACCATAGACAAGAGCATTTTCCTGAACAATTAATTAACAGTTTATAATAAGCCCTAAATTAGGAACAAATTCTAAAGAAAACCAGATTTAAAGCTGTTAATTTTCTATGCTGTGCACACTACATATCAACATTCGTGCACTCGAAAGAATGGGCCTACATTTAACCCAGTCGCTTGGCTCTGGGTAAATATTTCAGGAATGACCCGATAAAACCACATCTGAAAAATAGTGTCTTTGCAGAAAACTTGTTATACCAAGCCGCATGTAAATCGTTTCAAACCTGGTGAACTTGACGTTTAATCTTCATGAAAACGTGTCTGGCGTTGACTCCCGCTTGCTAGCTAATTTGTCCCTTTTACACTGTCCATTATTAGGCACAGGCTGTATGCGGCCAACATATCCACAGTTCAGGTGTGTAAACTCAGTCCTGAGGGCACCACTTTCAACTCTGCTCAACAGACGTTCGAGAACTATAAAACAAAAAACAATTACCACTCCTATACTACTGTTTCAACTTTCCACTCCCGCAACTCACACCTTCACCCTCTCTTCTCTCGCCCCCAGAAACAAACTCCCCTTTCACTTTCCTCTCCAGAATAATAGTTCCACTCAATACTCAACACAAACAAAAACATATTTTCTAAAATGATTGATCTATTTTGTTTTCTATTATACATTCAATAATTTGACTTCCTTATATGTGCAGTGAGGCTAAATTAATGTCCAAGGTGCATGTGCAACTGAAATGCAGGGATAGCAGCAGTGAAGTTCCTGAGGTAGACACATACCAGTAACAACTGAAAACTTCCATTATCAGACTTTACAAGGCAGTGTCAGAGTAGTACAAAGGAAGTATTGCAACAAGATCCATGAGAGGCGTTGGAGGAGGGGGGTGGGAAGTAATGAGTCACAGAGTGCAGTGGGTGTAGAGTAGATGGAAATAAACTGTTCCTCAACCTGCTGGTGAGGGAACCAAGAGACCTGTAACGCCTGCCTGACGGTAGGATGGCCAAAAGTAAATGGCATGGATGTGAAGGGTCCCTGATGATACCAGATATTGCTTGCACTGGAAGTCTACGATGGTTGGGAGCTGGGCACCAGGGATGTGCTTGGTGGTTTTCACCACCCGTTGCAAGGGCTTTCGGTCAGCTACGGAGAAAACGATGAAACCCCACTGTGGCGCAGTTATTCATAATGCTCTCGATTGTGCAGCGGTAAATGTTCACTAGGATCTTTGAGGGCAGGCGGTCCGTCTTCAGCCTCCTCAAAAAGTACAGGCGCTGCTGCACCTTTTTGACCAGGGCTGAGGTGTTGAAGGTCCAGTAGAGATCCTCAAAGAAGTGGACACACGCTCCACCTCAATACCATTGATGATAAGTGGGGCGTGGCTGAAGCCTTTAGACTTCCTGTTATCCACAATGAGCTCCTTGGTTTTCTTTTGTGTTGAGGACTAGGTTGTTGTCTGCACACCATGCCACCAGGAGTTCGACCTCCCTGTTAGGCTGACGGTCATTGTCACTGATCCGGCCTACCACCGCATTGTCATCCAAAACCTTGTGGAACACCAGTTTTCAGGATCAGGAG
This sequence comes from Esox niger, assembly GCA_016801105.1. Lineage (NCBI taxonomy): Eukaryota > Metazoa > Chordata > Actinopteri > Esociformes > Esocidae > Esox > Esox niger. The sequence continues at coordinate 61,129 of JACXGJ010001895.1, forward strand.
TATAAAGTTATCTAACCTGACAGATTGGGGTCTGTTGGTTAGGAAGTCTAAAATCCAATTGCAGAGAGAGGGGCATAACTCCAGGTTATGGAGTTGACCAGCATAGAGGGGATGACCATGTTGAATGCTGAGCTATAGTCTATAAACAGCATTGTCACATAGGTGTTGGATTGGTCCAGGTGGGACAAGGCAGAGGGTAAAGATGTGGACATGGCATCCTCAGTAGACCTGTTCAACTGGTAGGCAAACTGCTAGGCATCCAGTGTTGTGGGGAGGCAGGACTTGAGGTGGGCCATTCGAAGCACTTCCCGATCATGGGGGTGCACAGTATCTGCAAAATGAAAATAAAATGTTGAGGCAGGGCCACTGCCTGCGTGACCATTCTCAACCGTGCATAGGAAAGCGCTGTGGACTATATAGGACCAGTGTTGTCCTATTGAAAGTGTGGGGGCAAAAATTGGATTGGGTGGGTTGATTTTACAGATGGGTTGATTTTACAGATAGGATTGTCTAGAAAAAATACAGTTGGGGAAAAAAATATCATTCATCATGGGCACCTGGGAAAGAATAAACACAACGGTGTAGGCGTGTTCCAACTTGCTTACACTAAACAATAACCCTTTTTGCAGTCAAATGCTTTGAAGTAGTGGATTCCAAAAGTCTAAAAGGATATACCCACAAACATATTCATGCAAAATTGTATTATGAAGGACCAAAGAGACAATCTTACCAGGTTTCATTTGACACCCAATTTGATATACCCTGAACTTGTGACACATCGTAAACAGGTCTTCATATCCATTGTTAGTTTCAAACATGCAACATTTTAATATCAGCAGAAGTTAACAACTCTTGTGGAACTGCCCTTAAACTAAATAGCAAACATTAGTTAGCAGGCTTAGAGATGTCTTGCATAGTTATTTACCCGCCTAACATTCTTTACATGGCAATAATGTATGACTTTTAATAAAGATGCAGAAAACAGCTCTACCTGTAGGCAGTAACATGAATACATCAGGGCATTTGTATTTAAGGGTCAGGGAACATTTTTGCAGTTTCACATATAGAAAAAAAGAAAAATAAACTCCCCTATGAGTTTGAAACGTCTCCACTGTCGTGGAAATCCATGCGGAAATGAGAGAAGTCCAGATACCAAAGACTGAACCTTTATTCATATATGCACAAATGAATAAGCAACCACTCACAATGAATGATTCAGGTTACTCGCTGACCAAAATCATGCCCATGGTTAAATGGGAGTAGTTTACTACCAAGAAACCCAGTCTCTTCATTCCCCAGGCCAGTACTGTATATATCCAGATTAGACAGGGGGCTACTAAAACAATAACCACCATTAAATACATTTTCGGCCATCGGCATTTTCGGCCATTGGCATTCTTGAATAGACAGGCAAGGCTGTAATTACAGGTCAACAAACGAATCTCTCATTCAACACTTCTGGGTAAATTACATAATTAAAACTGATGACATAAGGTTAAACAATTATTATCCACAGCACCTACTAGAATGTAACTATAGGGCATAATACTGCCTTGCGGTTGTCTGAATTAAAATGTTTTAAACATTCATATAAAAAGGGAAACAGACTTCTAATTAGGCGGTATTGTCTTACATTATTACATATTTGTAATATGTTCTTTACTCAAACTTCTTAATACAGAATTGTTGGTGACGTTTTAGGTTACCGTCATGGTTAAATCCTTTCCCACAGTTAGAGCAGACCAGTGTTTTGGTTCCACTATGAATGAGCAGATGGGTTTTTAAGTGTGCCGCTCTGAAGAAACTCTTGTCACACTGAGTGCAGTGAAATGTCTTCTTACCGGTGTGAATCTGCTGGTGTCGTATAAAATTCCCTCTCAGACTAAAACTCTGTCCACACTCAGAGCAGTGGTAAGGTTTCTCCCCGCTATGTGTCCGTAGGTGATATGTCAATTCCCATTTCCTACCAAAACACTTTTCACACTGCGGGCAACTGAATGGTTTCTCTCCTGTATGTGTCAACTGATGTCTTGTAAGATCTCTGGAAAAGCCAAAACATTTGTCACACTGAGAGCACTTAAAAGGCTTAGGCTTTTCTTTTCGCATTTTCTGGTGTGCTTTCTGAACCTCTAGCTTGTCGGAAGCAGTCTCACACCTGTGCAAAATATCTGACTTCTTTCCACTGTGTGTCTCTCTTGTATGTGTCACCTGATGTCTCTTAAGGTCTCTGGAAAAGCCAAAACATTTGTCACAATGAGTGCACTGATAAGGCCTTTCTCCGGTGTGAGTTTTCTGGTGTGCTTTGAGAGTTTCCGGACGGAAGAATGACTTCTTACACCTGAGACAACCATAAGGCCTCTCTTCAGTGTGGGTCATTTGATGTCTTTTTAGATGACCTGGCCTCTGGTATCCCTTCCCACACTGAGAGCATTTATACGGTCTCGCTCCTGCATGTATCATTTCATGGCTGGTCAGTTGGGGTTGAAATCTGTACCCTTTTCCACACTGAGAGCATTTATATGGTCTTTCTACTGTTTTAATCATTTTATAGTTATTTAGTTGGGATTGTCTTCGGAATCCTTTCCCACACTTGTGTTTCCTCAGTGAATCAGCTAATGCATAGTTCCTCCCACAATCTGCACAGTGATAAGGTTTCTCTCCTGTGTGACTCCTCAGATGCGTTTTCATGACATATTTATTGGAGAAGCTCTTGCCACACTGTGGACATGTGGCTTGGGTTGCCATGATTTTTCCAGATTTCAGCAAGGAAATGTACTCTTCAGGATGGTCCCTCTTGAGGTGCCTGTGAAAAAAGCGCTCTATGGTGAAGCCGAGAGCACAATGGGGGCATGGGTAGAATGAGCTCATGCCTTTCGTATCACCTAAAGGAAGGAGAAAAAAAAGCATAATTTCATAAAAGAGCCAAAGTTAAGGAGTAATGAAACATGTACTGTGAAATGCACTCTCCCCCATTCTGCTGAGATCATGGTTGGAATAGGATTGTCTTAAAATATTGATTAATCGCATTGAGAAAACCTGTATAAATAAATGCGAAACAAATAAAATTAAAAAGTTAATCTCTACACATAACCACAGTTTACCCACCCCATGTTACTCACTGATATCAACAGCATCAACTTTCTTATCTGTATTTAAAGATGTCCTGCTGCAATCTTCTATCTTTAATTCTCCTGAAACATCATCCTCATTGATTTCACAGTCCTTCGAAACAGAGATTGGTTTCAGTAAAGTCAGAAAGAATGGGTAACATGGGTATTTGAATCAGTCTGTTATTATATCATTGTACTCACCCGCACATTATCATCTTCCATCTCGCTGTCCTCTGTTTCTGGGCATGAGGACGGTGGTGATGTTTCCAATGTCTCCCAAGGCACTGTCACTTTTACAACATCCTCATCATCTGACTTTAACCAGTCTTCATTCTCTTCCTTCTTCACGGTAATTAAGGATTTCTCTTTATCTTCTGGCTGAAGGTTGCATTCTTCAGACTCCTCTTTGACTAGGACTGGAGAAGGCAGCACCTGACACAGAAAACATGATTCAGTATCATCACAACATAACCACTCAACTTTGTAACAGGGCATGAAATTGTTGGAGCTCCTTACCTTTACACTGAGATATGGAATGTCTTTATGCCTACTCTCTTGGTCTGGTACTCCATGGACGGCTGAGACTTGGGCGAATGGATGATCTAGTTCATTAGAATCTTCGTTTGGAGAAACCTGGGACATTTGCACTCGAAATGATACAGCTGACCTGCTCTGCTGAATTTCACATTCTTCAGCCTCTTCTTTAACCTTGCTGCAAGGCAATGAGTGATCCTACAACAAACCATGCTGGTGTTAAAACTCTCAACTGAAGTTGATCAATAAAACATGTAGCTGATTGTTCAGATATTGTATAATTAAATTCTTCCCTATTTTCAATAATGCAAAAAAAATGTGTTTAACTTACAAAAAACTCTTCTGCCTGACCACCGCTTTCATATCTTCCATATCGATCCACTGGATCCATTTTCACCAGATGCTGATCAAACTGGAGACCGATCAATATCAGCCAAAAGAAATGTTAAATCAAACCAAGTCTCAACAACCAAACATTGATTAATAGTGATTAACAGTAACCATGCATCCATTCCATTTTTATGTAAATAAAATCATACTGTATAAAAGAATCCAGCACACACCAATGCTTTAGTAGTACACTGCAGCCTCCTGCCTACACCACTGGACCACACTGAACCACAGATATTTTGAGGCATAATGAAGAAAATGCTAAAGAAAAGGTTGTTTTGAAGACAGGTGGGCTGTTGAAAGGTAAAAGTACATGATGGGTGTTGTACTTCATTTGTGTAGGCGTAATAAAAACTGGTAACTTGTTGGGCTTCTGGATTCTTCTTATTGATCAAATAGGCAGTAAACCAGCAAAAGGGGAGTTCACATGGGACAAGTATGCATTTCATTATCAAGTAGGCTATACAGGTTTTCAGAGTATATTTTCAATATGCCGGTTTTAAACCTATATGCAGTGGGCTGAAAAGTTACCACAGTTGTCATTAGAACTATAAAAATAAACAACATATGTTCATAATTAAACAACTTGTCAAAACAGCACAAAATAAATATTTCATATGCATTTTCTAAATGAACTGAAAGACAACAGGCAGTAAAAATATATATAGCAATGAGGATGTGGCACTGTTAAGTGATGTTGTAAAGCATGACGCCACACAGCATCAGTGCCAGGACACAGGCCGTAGCCGCTGCTTATTGGTGACATACTACAAAGCCCCCAAAGGTGCTTTTATTTCAATAACAATTATAAAATTATTAATAAAAGGTTCATGCCCATGGTATATAAGCCAATCGGCGTTCAGGGCTCGAAACACCGATTTGATAAAAAATACAAAACATCAGACTCTGAAAAACAATGACCGCTAGAAGTGCTTACTGTAACTCGGTCAGATCCGCTCGAGGAAGATGACAAAGCGGTTGAAGTTGTACACTAAACCAAAATATAAACGTGACATCTAAAGTGGTGTTCCCATTTTTACCAAAACATCCTCGGAAAGTAAAAATGGAAGCGTATTAGGCTACCTGATTTCTGTGCCCAAAATGTGTTTAAATACCAGTTAGTGAGAATTTTTCCTTTGCCAATAAAATATATCCACCTGAGATGTGACATACGAAGCAGAACTGCACGATCATTACACAGGTGCAAAATGGAGCAAATGGAGCATGCATTTGGCATTCTGACTGCAGCAATGACTGCAAGCGCTGATAGCAGTGTATATAATGTTCATTTTTTAATCATAAACCACCTCCAATAACATTTTAGGTTATTGGGCAATACATCCAACCACCTTCACAATTGCAGACCATGTAACAGGCCCAGGGGTTCAACACACAGCGTATTCTGTCCCACGTCGCAAGAATCTGTAGATTCCTGGAAATCATGTATCCAGTTTTTCTCACCTGAAATATCAACCACTGAGCATGTTTGGGTCGCTCTGGATCAAAGCTTTTATATGCGTAATTGTATACCCAGTAGTGGGGAAACCATAGTTTAGGACCAAATTATCAATTGACTGACATCCTTATTCGAAATGTTAATCTTTTTAAAATATTGCAATTACACTTATGCTCAGTCTAATCCCAATCCTTGTTCCCTTTCGTTGATGTGTCTTTTACTTTAGGAGGCACCCCGGAAACTATACATTTTAATTCATAAAAACGGTAGGTAAAATAACGAAGTTCAGATACTATTTAACAACATGCACCCTTAATTGCGAACCCGCAGCACAATATCACACAGCTGAAATAACATGGATGCTTTCTCTATGGGTTGGTACTGCTTTCATTTGACATTATATTAGCAACGAAATTCTCCTGTTGATCCTCATTATATTTGACATATACAGTACTATACTTAGAGTTTTAAAACATGTTTAACGACGCAAGCTAGTAATTGTTATAACGAGAATCTCAGGCTTTGGAACTTGGCTACTTAGCGTAGAATTGCCTAAAGCTAACTAACAAGTCAGCCAGAATCTAGCCATTCCAGATACTGTAATTAGTTGGCGACAGTTTGTAATTGACAAACAAAAATCATAATTTGTTACATATTAAACTTCGATAATACAAAATACACATATTTACCTGTGACTAGTTACATAGATGCTTTTCAGGAGAATTTGAGGGTTTAGGGAGTATTATTGCCGTTGCACATACAGAATCTCAAAAGGACCAAAATGCTCCAACGTTTGAAAAAACGCAGCCTAGTTTACTGACACCTACAGGCCAACAAATGAACTTAAATCAGAACGAAAAACTAGATTTTTAAAGACACCAATGGTCTCTAGTTATGCAACACCCTGTATCCTTGATTGTCCCCCTGACACTCAGTAAAAGGACTGCAATCAAAATAAATTCCCTGTGTATTTTGGACTATTATCTGGATGCATGATATTCGGATGCTTCAGATTCAGCTCACGGGTGGATTGCAACATGGCTCTTGATAGGCCTGGCAAAAATCAACTACTGTATGTCACAGAATTGACCCCATCTCCAAGCACAAGCTTGGCAGCCGTGCTCATATCTGACACCCTTGCTGGTTTGAATTGATGTGCAGAACAATGGGGTGATCTATATCTAACCTACAAGGTCAAAATTAATATATGGTTTCGAGACCATCTAATCAGCCAATCAGGTTGTGAATATAATTATCGTCCCATTTTTTAATGCGTACACAGTCAAACTAAGCCTTTGAAGAGCCAATGGAGATTGGTGAAAAGTTATAAAAATAACTGGGATAAAAAAAGGAAAACACACAGTGATTCGGTGGCGACAAGGTTGTGATTTGAAAATATAAAGACATTTTAATAAAGACAAAACCTTTGTCACATAAGGCCTTTCTCCTTTCAGAGTACTCTGATGTGCAACGCGAGCTTCCAGTGAGTAGGATATATTCTTACAGCTGAGACAACCTTAGAGCCTCTCTTAACGTTGGATCATTTGATGTCTGATTAGATGGCTTGAAGGGTATACTACGAAGCGAGGTAAGCGTCTTATCGAGGTAACTTCAGGATAAAATTAGTGACCTCGGGTGTTACGTCCCCATTAATCCGTACAACGAACGGTGTATACGTTTTACCTTACCCGAAGTATGCTGTCATGGCAAATTACGCTGCATCTCTAAACTGCTCCCAGTAGTTTCTCGTCAAGGTAAACTCGATGTTAGCCAACATAAACATCGCATTCGGCCCACAAAAAGGCTGGCACATTTGGAAGACCCAACCGACATAGCTGCACGGATTGTGAGAGGCTCACTCCAAAGGGCGAGTGTGTAGAAACACCGTGGGACTCTAGTTTACCACAATTATGTTTTCTAATAAATATTTTCATCTGAGTGAATTCCATATCGTTGCAGTCTTCTAGAGCTAGACGTATCTAATTCCACTCTCCGGAATAATGCCCTCACTGTTGAACAGACAAGTATGCCTTGCTTTGGAATATGTTGCCAGCAGACATTTAATGTATTCCATTGGTGATGCTGAACATCTGGACAATACTGTGTGCCGTGCAGTTTGCAAGGTAGTACTTGCTCTCACTAAACTACTTGAGGTATTTGTTGTGTTCCCTGGCCATTTAAGCGTTCTAAAGATCAAATATGCTTTTCATGCGATTGCAAGTAAAACACCAAAATACGTATTTTTAATATGCATAGGCTGAGCCTATGGGCTATATACGAACACATTGTTCCCTAGAAATACTGAGGGTGATTGGTGCAATTGACTGTACGCGTTTCCCAGTTAGAGTGCCCGAATAAAAGGGAGTCATGTGAAGGATGTTATTTCACTACATTCACGTTCAGGTATTTGATAATTAAATTCGTACAGGTAGCCCTACAACGTAGGTGCTTCATGGAGTAGCTTATAGCTTAAAACATTAATAGTAAGCAAAAAGTACATTTCAGAGATGTACATTTCAATCAAAGAGTCTGTAAAGCAAACGGAGAACATATGACAAGAACACTGGTGTTACGAATCTACTCTGTTGGCAGTGCGCTGCTAACAAGACTCCATGGCTTTGTTGGCTGCCACAGTGAGATTTAGCCGCTACCCTTGCTTTAAAATCCTCATATCTTGACATTATAAACGTGTATTCGTTCGGGGTAGAATACGGAACATGAGCCATTGTGCAAAAAATGCGCCCCTTTTATGCGAACGTGCACAACGCCAATTAAGTTAACACCCGAGTCAACTAACATTTTAATTACCGCTGCAGCAACGTTTAGCACCGATTTGGCCAATCAGAGTTTTTCCTAACCCTGAGTTTCCTTGATAACCCTGAGTTAACTCTGAGCAGGTTGAACTCCCTTCTTGGTATACCCCTCTGGTCTTTGGAATTATTTTCCTCCCTGAGCATGGTCCCTCTCCTGTGTGGATCATTTCATGTCTGGTCAGTTTGGTTTGTTCTATAAATCCTTTCCCACATTCAAAGCACTTAAATGGTCTCACATTAGTGTGAGTCCATCGATGTCTCTTAAGGTCTCTGGAAAAGCAAAAACATTTGTCACACTGTGAGCATTTATGTGGTCTTCCTGTGTGGGTCATTTCATGCCTGATCCGTTGGGATCTTTCTCCAAAAGCTTTCCCACACTCAAAGCATTTATATGGTCTCTCCCCAGTGTGACTCCGTCTGTGTGTTTTAAGTGACCCAGCACAGAAGTAGCTCTTCCCACAGTCTAGACAGTGATAGGGTTTGTCTCCTGTGTGAGTCCTCTGGTGCGTTTGCATAGCATATTTATTAGAGTAGCTCTTGCCACACTGAGGGCATGTGGATGGGTTCACCCGTGGACCTCGTTTTTTTTTTGCAGGGATTTCTCCAGTCATCAGCATTTCAAAGTAATTTTTAGGGTGGTCCCTCCTGAGATGGCCATGGAAAAAACGCTCTATTGTGAATCCGAGAGCACAATGGGGGCATGGGTAGAATGAGGAGGACATACCTGTAGAGTAACAGAAGGAGAAACAGAAAATTATCTGCAGTTATACACTATAGGGGCCAACTGATTGAACAAAAAAATTTGTTACATCATGTCTATAAGTTATATCTCATATATACACAATAACTTCAACCCACTCAACCAATGTTACTCACTAATATCAACAGCATCAGCTTTCTCATGTGAATCTGGTGTCGTCCCTACATCCATTGATAACCTACTGCAATCTTCAATCTTAACTCCTGAAATATCATTCTCACGTTTTTTGCGGTTCTGTAAAGCAGAGGAGGGAGAATACAGTTTCAGTTATCTTCAAACTGCTAAAGAAAGCTAGACTTGTTTGCGTAATCTTAAGTGAACTACCAGGCATTATGTTTACACATTATTGTACACCTATAACTGGTCTGATTCTTATCAATAGCCCACTCCAAAAAAGATTAATTTAATTATGTCTGTAAATAAAAGATTGAACCTACACGCACATTATTACTTTTCAATGTCACCCGAGGCACAGTCACTTTCACATCCTCATCATCTGACTTTAACCAGTCTTTATTCTCTTCCTTCTTCACGGTAATTGATGATTTCTCTTTATCTTCTGGCTGAAGGGAGCATTCTTCAGACTCCACTTTGACTCGGACTGGAGAAGGCAGCACCTGAAACGGAAAACATGATTCAGTATTATTCCAACAAACAATCTTGACTTTGTTACTGGGCATGAATTTGTTGGAGCTCCTTACCTTTACGCTGAGATGTGTCATGTCTTTATGTCCATCTTCTTTCTTTGGGACTACAGGGATATCTGAGTCTGGGGCAAATGAGGGACCTTTTTCATTAGGGTTCTCCTTTTGAGAAAGTTTGGACACAGCTGCCCTTTGCTGAATCTCACATTCTTTGGCCTCCTCTTTAACATCACTCCAACGCAATGAGTGATTCTGGAAAATAATATTGTTGGTGTGTGAGAAGTAATCAGACTTTGACATAAATACATAAGTAAAACCATTTTTAGATACTGTATAATTAAAAAATATTTCATTTTTCATATTAAAGATGAGGTAGGTAGGATTTTTTCCCTTATAAAAATGTAAGCTAATGAGGCCCTCTAGTTGTTTTAGCTGCACAGATAGTTCAGTACCAATGCAATGTCAAATTATACCAATGTCAAATTATAGTCAAAGGTGGCCGCCTTCCCAGTTTTCACACTGCCTTAGTCAGCATGGTAAAACATAATTTTGCGCTCATACACTAGAAAGCCTACCAAAAATATACTGCAGCAAATGTGACCTTAGGAGAAGTTTTTTTCATATTGGTAGTCTTGCCAGATGGGTAGGTTTCCCCCTCAATTGGGCTATTAATAATTGGCTTAGGTGGGTCGAATTACAGATGGGGTAGTGAGGAAGATATAGCGTTTGTGAGGTTTTGCTCAATGGCAAACTGTTTACAGGTGGTCAGACATAATGAAGAGGGAATGATATGCTCTGTATGCTAGAAGCATTATGGATCCAATGTGGTTGTCGAGAATCTATAGACTGGATGCACTTAAATCCGTATCAAATGTCTACTGGCAGAGGAGAACACAAAAACAAGAGGGTAATATCCTAAATACGTTTTTTTATCTAATATGTAACATGTTAATATGTAAACAATAGATTTATTGCTTGCTTTTTGGTTGGTATTGTATTAGGGAGGATATTATGGTGTGCATTAGCTGCTCAAGTGGAAATGGACAAAAGGGCACATTTACAACTATAGTATTTTTCTTTTTCAAGAGGGCAGATATAATGTATAATGTATATCACAAAGGGGTGTCCGGTAGAGTGTGGGGTAGTTGGGGTTGGGTTACCGCCTTTGACTAATTTTCTACCAGGAAAAATCCTAAGTTAGTGCTTTTGTTTGGAACAGGTCATTCTATTTTTCACTTTATTATTTAGAATTAAATTCTCTATTTGGCATTGGTGCAGAACTGCTTTCAGACAAGTGAGTAATAAAAAAATGTGGTTATAATTGTTTTTTACTGAAAAAAATCCAACCTAATGCAGCTTTAAAGAATGCATAAAATGTGGGTTAACTTACAAAACACACATATCGGTCCATGTTCAGCGAAGGACAATCGGACTTGTAACCTGTGAATAAAAAGGAACATCCCAAATGAAAAATTACACAGAAGGCTACAAAATGCCCAAATAAAATACAATGGTAGCTATAGGTTCCCATCCAACTGGCAATAGGGTCACATTGACTATTCAAGAATCATAAGAAAATGCTGATTTTCACACCATGACGGAGTGTTTCCATCAAACTGTCTTGTTGTGGGTAAAAATAAACTATTCATGGCATAGTGTACATAAACACTACTTTTCCCTTTAAGTTGACATGTGCTGGACATGGTTTTTAAGTACAAGCTATGTTTTTATCATTATGTTATGTTTTAGAAATCTGTCAGTCAAAATAAATCTGAAGAAAGGTGGTAACAAAGACAATAAGAATGTCAGATTACTATGTGACAATGTTTTTTAAACGCTTTTATAGATTAGCAGAGAATTATAAATAAATAACTGACATTCGGCTATGGTGCAGCAGATAGTGGTCGAAGGGTATGTCCAATCAGATTGAAAAATTATTGTGAAAATAATTAATGTTACTGACCAATCAATGTGAGGGATTATTTTCAGAATTGGGCTGCTTGTGTAAACATTGAAAAATTGCTAAGACTTATCTATATTATGTGATACATTTTTATAGTTTGTTTAATATTGAAAGGCAAAAGCTAGTGGTTGTGCAACAGTGCAATGTTGACACATGGTTATTTAATGAACTGACATGAACAGGGAATTATTTCTGATAGTACGTTTGCTGAAAATAACCAGCATTACAAAACTAAATGAATTAGATATTGACCCATTTTTGTCAGATGTTTCTTTCAGCTAAAGCCTGATTTTGTTTTCACCTATATGGGATGTAGGGAAAGTGTACCTATTAAGCACGTCACCTAATTTTAGACATTTCTATTACATACTGCACATGTTTTTAGCATAGATACAATATTAGGTTAGCCTCACATTTAAAGTTGTATTCATTTAATTATATAATTTTATCTGGTAATGATTTTTTAAAAGGGGTATAGTCTGGACTGGGTGCCAGTTAAGAATGACAAATTGAACAAATGGTTCTATAGAAATAGGGGACTAATCACAAAAGGCACAAATCTATCAGTAACATAGTGAATGCTTAGCTGACAGGCACTGTTCAGCTGTAAACAAACTACACCCAAACAAGTACTGTAGCCCACCAGATTGGTGATGCTACTGTAATGTTTATTAATACACAACTCAACCATGCATTTGAGATTCATAACGTCACAGTAGAAAAACCACACAACTCCTGTTATGAACTTTACAACAAAATTTCTAAAAAGCTGACACTGTAGCACTTCTTTTAGATTGACTGTATCATGCTTCTTGGTGATAATTGCTATGTGTTTTCTCACCACTTGCCTGAGCATCACAGACATGCTCCTGCCTGATGCAAGTCAACGCTGCAAATATTCCAGCAAAACTGCTCTTTTAATTCTTTAATATAAAGTGGTCCAGTACTTTAAATGACTTCTGTTGTACATGACTTTCCACTGGTGGTCTGCAATTGTTTCGCCTATTTTTGTGATAGAGTCCATAATGTGTTATCTTTCATTGTTTACATTATCAATCAGATGTTGCACACCAAAAACAAACTGTATTTCTGTTACAGTCACCACACTGATACCAGTGACATTTTCAATACGTTTTTCTCCAACTTCTAAATTGACCAGTAGGACGTAGGACCTCTTGGACAGCCATAACTAAATCACATCAATGTTACAGAAACATTACATGGATTTGACTAGTATATTATTGTAGAAACATTAAACTACAAAATATCTTCTATTTTGATTTCAATTCAAAGATGGCAAAAAGCTTAAATGGTACGTGTGCTTAATAGACACGCATGCACTAAAAACGAAACACTTTCCTAGTCTTGCTCTTCGACTATTTTAAAAGAATTTACCTAAAAGCTCATCCATGCTTTTATCTCTAGAAGGGTTGACTACTGTAATGGCCTCTTAACTGGACTACCTAAAAAGACTATAAAACAGCTGCAGCTCATTCAGAATGCAGCTGCTAGAATGTTAACCAGGACCAAGAGGACCGAGCACATCACTCCGGTTCTTAAATCTTTGCATTGGCTTCCGGTCAGTTACAGAATAGACTTTAAAGTGGTGCTTTTAGTTTATAAATCTCTGAATGGTTTAGGACCCAAATACATTTCTGATA
>JACXGJ010001896.1:0-25420 GCA_016801105.1 Esox niger
CCTACCCCCTGCCTTCATCCTGCCTACCCCCTGCCTTCATCCTGCCTACCCCCTGCCTTCATCCTGCCTACCCCCTGCCTTACTCTCAGGACTTGTGTTGTAGGTGTAGCTTCTACTGTCGTTGAGCTGAGGTGGTTTATTTAATCTCCAGGTGCTCAGCTTGGTACCGTAGTGGCCCTTCCCCTGTCCGGTCAGATCTGCTTCTACCTCGACTGGACCTGGGTCTTCTATATATTTGGTGAGGAACTATTTTAAAACAGGGATGTGAAACTGAATGTGTCAGCGTTCAGCCAGTTACAAACATTGGTTTTCCATATTGTCAGCTTGGTGTTTTTTTTCCACAGCGTGTGCCTTGTCCTTGATTATGCTTACTCAAGCAATCAATGCTGACTCTTTTGCCTTGTTTGAACAGTCTGGGAAATTGAAAATATTATGGGGGTGGGTAAATATAAGTGCATGTGGTAAGCAATGCTTTTAGTTACATTTTAGTCATTAGATGTTGCTAAGAGTGACTCCCAGTTAGTGCATTTTGTATTGTGTGTGTCTGTGTGTGTGTTTTTAGGTATTGTGGGGATTGTGTGGTTTATCCTGTGGGCTTTCCTTGTGAGTAACACTCCCAGCACACACCCACGGATCTCAGAGCAGGAGAGACGCTACATCCTTTCCACCCTGAATAAGGAGGTATGTGGCTTGAAATGGTAGAGTCTGAACATGATCCACGGTCCAGCATCTCCTGACGAAATGTTGCACAGTGGATGTCAGACTCATAAAAACATGGTACATGAATATAATGTGGACTACAGAGGTCATAAATGCAGTAAAGTTACATATGACTGATGTTAAAGAGTTCAAAGTACTGTAGCAGTGTGACAAGGGACACTCATTGATGCAAAAAAAAAAACTGAACAGGAGCAACAGACTTATGACCCAATGCTTTTATATGCAAACCTATTACGTAATTCACGTTTTTTATACAACAATTGGCAGACCTGTGTTTTATTTAAATTTTTTCAAATGTGCAACTCTGGTGGTATTTTAAGATGGATGTCTTGGTTTCCTCTCTTGTTCAGCACTCTCCATTGGGGAACCATATCCCCTGGGCATCCATCTTGACTTCCTTGCCCCTATGGGCCATAGTGGTGGCTCACTTCTCCTACAACTGGACCTTCTATACATTACTCACCCTGCTGCCAACGTACATGAGTAATGTACTGGGCTTCAGTATCAAAGAGGTGAGTTCCTCAAAGAGCATGAACAAGTCAATTGAGACTGTCGCATGGTATGTTTACTTGTATTTGTATTTACTAGTACTTCTATGTTGATGTAATTTTGAAAAACATGAACACATTGCCTCTGAAAGTGGGGGGTAGGTTTTGTTCAAGAACAAAGGTATCCTTTTCTAGATTTCATTTTAATTCAGCTAAATCTGAAGATATGTCATTTACTTAAGTTGTTCAACTTGAAATTAAAGATTAATTTACACATAAATGAATAGACAATTCATAGCTATTACTTGGTTTCACAGCCTTTGGCTTAATCCATAACCTTCAGTGTTTGGATACTGGGTTGGACATTGGACTAAGACATTGTGCTGATTTCATGATATTTTGCTCATGTTCTACCAATTGTCTTTATTTCCCCTCTAATGTTTATATTTCTGATAATTTTTTACATTATGTGGTTCTGTGCGTTGTCCTGTCCACTTGCATTTGAATGCCTTTGGATAGGTGGTTATCTAAAATGACTTGTTTCTTGAATGGATTTTGTGGTTAAATAAGACCTATGACCAGGTTGTCAGAGGGTTGAAGGAAAAATGTTCAATATACTGTTGACCCATGCCTCATGGTTCAAGAAGAAACACTGGGGTGTTTTGGAGTGGCCAAATAGTGCCCTCTGGAAAAAATAACGCCCCTGGTGCACACAGCTGGTAATACCGTCTACACCAGTATGGTACCAGAATATTATTACTGTATGACAACCAGCCTCACACTATTATTAACCAAGTGCGTTCTGTGGTTCTCTGTCAGAACGGAGCCCTGTCGGCTTTGCCCTACATCGGCTGTGGGCTGCTGGCGGTACTGGGAGGACAACTGGCTGACTACCTGAGGGAGGACTGTTTCTACCGCACCGTGGTCGTCAGGAAAGTCTTTAGTCTTATAGGTGAGGAGGAGCAGTGTTGCAAGATGGACACGCGCCAAATTAAACCACCCACACATCACACACTGGCATGGTCTCAGGTGCAACTAACATAGTAAACCTAAATCTGTGACCATTTTGTTTGGTATCTTACATTACGCTACAAAAACGTGATATTACAAATTTCCAACACAGCATATTATGGTAGTGAGTTGTCAGTGGATATAACTTGCAACAATTTGAGTCCTGTTTAGGATACAGCCTATGTTTACAATAGTGTGTGTTTAGGCATGATTGGGCCGGCAGTGTTCATCGTGGCTGTTGGGCATACAGGATGTAACTACATCCTGGCTGTGGCCTTCCTCACCATCTCTTCCTCCTTGGGGGGAATGGTTGCCTCCGGCTTCAACATCAACCACCTTGACATCGCGCCATCGTAAGATACGACTCGTCACTACTGACACTTGCTGTGGTAGCACTTATATTTTGTGCCCCGAAATAGTTGAGTGAAATGGGTGTTATCCAGGAATTAGGATCATCTCATTTAACCTAAAATCTTTTCCCTTTTAGTTACGCTGGCATTTTGTTGGGAATCACCAACTCTTTTGCCACAATACCTGGTATGGTAGGACCAGTCATAGCAAGAGCCCTGACTAAAAACGTAAGACTCACAGCAGTTTTCATCATGTGTATATATCTTTTAGATAAGGGAATGTCAACATCACAAAACACCTCACAATAACCCAAGTGAAAGGTGAGCTTTGTTTTTTGCTCAGATTGCAAGTATATTTGGGATCAGGTTACCATTATCACATCCTATCCTTAATTAGTATTTTAGGGAAACATGAAACCGTAAAGGGTGGAAGTGTTAGAGTGGGTAACTTAAACCTACTTTATCAAGCTAACAGAATGTCTCTGCTTTCTCTTTAAAGAACACTATCGAGGAGTGGCAGTCAGTGTTTTACATATCTGCTGGTATCAATTTATTTGGAGCAGCTTTCTACACTGTGTTTGGTCGAGGTGTGGTTCAACCCTGGGCTGTCCACAATCCCCATTCCCATGGCAACTGAGGGGAAACACGCAGCGGACCAGAATGGCCTCAAAGCCATGGGATAGCTTCCTGTGTCCCCCTTCACTAGGCTGGTCAACGCACAACACCAGTGGGAAAACTTTTAAAGATTTTGTTTTATTTTTGGTAAGTGGACTTAATAACGGGTATAATTATTTTAAATCAATTTTGTAATATTAGAATTTTTAGGTAGTCCTGTTGTCACATTGTTTTTATTTTGTTTACAGGTAGGGTTTGCACTTAACTCTTTTTTTAATTGTAGCTAAAATCTGCTACATTCGATTAAGTTTTACATGGTCTGACATTTGAACAGGTAGCATTTTCACTTAGTCATCACAAGATGCTCAGGAGAAAAATAACTTGAAGCCATATAACTTAAGGTTCAAAGTAGCACAGTGTCAACTGAAAGAAGACATTCTCTAAGGACAGAATCCATGTATAGCTGACCTACTGGTGAGTTTCTTTACTTGTGTCAAACTTGTTTTTTGGCCTTCTGCTTGTGCCTTAGTGATGGCCAGAGAGTGTAGGACTAATGACCATCATCAACACAGTTGCAATACACATGACAGAAAACTGATTGAAACCGTGGCGTTCCGAGTGTAAATCTCTCTCAAATGTATTTATTAATTGTTACTGATCAATTTTTTTTAATTTTTATTATCAATGGCCATTCGAGGCTTCATAAGCATTCTTCTAGAAGCAGGATATTATGCTAATGTAGATTTTCTTTTTCAAAATAAGCCATCATTGAAATTTTTAAGGCAAAATATTAAACAATCTGGTCTGTACATTTTATGTTCAATGTATGTTCCAATGTTTTTATTGTCTGTTCTAGATTGTTAACTATATTGCCATCTAAGTGCTGCCAGCACAATATCCTGCTGCTAAAATAACGCTAATGAAGCCTCGACTGGCCATCACTATGTTAAATTGCTGGTCCAACCAAAAAGGATTTTAAGGGATCTTATTTTATTTTTTAAAGTCAATGTTTCAATGTTCTTTTTCTGCACACTGACATTCCAGAGAAAAATTGAGATCTGCTTTAAACACTACAGTACTTACTGTTACTACCTTCTTGGCTAACTGGATTGCTTTAAGAGAGGAAACAATATTGCATACTTTTGGTTTCCTCAACAACTAAAAAGGGCCTTTTGTTTTACATTAGCTGTATATCTTTATAGGCATTGTAAACATCAAAATAATCAAATTGGGGACATTCTCCATCTGTATATGCATTGTACACAATTTAAGAAATGTATGCCCATATGACGCTTGGGTGAAAGTATTTTCTGAATGGCATATACATAAAGCAATCAATATGATGCAGCCAAATTTACTGCCAAAAAAAGAATATGCCAATTTTTTTTTTTTCTGTTGAAAGTATACTGAAGGCATGTCTTACGATGCTAAAACATTTTTTTAAATCCATGGTTTTATGTTGGAAAATGCTGCTCCAGAACCTTCCAGAATACATTTAGGTAACTCAGCAAACAATTATTACCAGACAACCTTACACTAGTGAGTGTATACATTTTAATACTGGTGCCCTGCTTGCGTCACATCTCCAACACTGACGCTGCCTGTGCTGTGCTCCACCGACAGAGAAACACAGAACTATACATTTTCATTGGGTGAAGACCTGCTGCCTGAAACACTTATCGCATCTCATGACACCTGAGCAGGTTGAGTTGCTATAATCTCTGCTAAATATGTCCCCACAGTCATCCTTCACTGAGATCTTTCATATGTCCTCAGAGAGGGGCCTGATAATGTACACAATCACTACAGCCCTATATCATGAGTAATTAATAAAACACACCAAGATTTACATCACTGATTAGCTGATAAGCCATGATCTTCTATGTGAAGTATGTTTGGGAGGCATTGTAGATTGCTTACTCCCAATTTGTGATGACATGTTGCAGAAATATATAGTTGTGCTTAAATATGTGCTGCAGCGGCTTTTATTTTAGCCTTAAAAAAATAAACTGTTCTTTCGCCCCAATTTTTTATGAATTTCTCTTTATTTCACTAGTAACCTATGGAATACCAGGTTGACTGTGATTCCTCGTATACTAATTTTAACAATTTCAGGCAATGTGGGATGGAAATGTTTAATAAAGGCCAACTGCAGTTAAAATCTTGATAGCCTTGTTTTTGTGTTTGTTCTGTAAAAAAATATTTCAGCCTATTCAGGTGTAATTGAATCTTTAGCCTACAGTACTTTTGCGTTTGGTGAGGTATATCTGATCTGGTGAATGTCACAATGTTATTTTGATTGTAATAAACCGATAAATGTTCATCTGGGTAAAGGGGAATAGTCCAGCCTGTAAGGGCTGTGTATTTTTTATTAGCACATTTATTAGTGAATCATTCAAAATAAATGCATACAAAGACCGCATAGGACCGTAACGATTTAACGTAATTTGTATTGAATGTATACATAATGTTAATTGTAATTTTAATAAATATATGTATTAATTTGTATTATTCCACACCAAAGTAATCAATAAGACACACAAAATAAAAATACAAAACACTGAGTTCTAAAAGTTATGTTATTACGTAGGGAATACCTGTTCTGCTTCCGTAGCCTCGTTACCTAGGGCAGATGCTACGGGGTGGGGGCGGCTGAGAGCAGTTGCGTAACCTGTCTGTGCTATAAACGGATAAGCACCTCGTCAGTCTCATTCCGCACGGAATTTGACTCGTTTGCGCAGGTAGGCAAGACTATCCGATGACATTGATGTACTGTTCCAAATGCATTGATAGAAATGGTTAATGTTAATTTCTGTATTCATGTTGTTATTCGTAACTTATTTTGTGGGAATAATTGCAATGATGCTGGCGGCTGACAGTCGGCCGCTAATGCGCATAGGCCATTACTGTAAGCAAAGAGGAGAGAATATGGCGGCAAGCGAGGGCTTGGAAAACCAGCTTAATCCCCTTCATCATACTTATCTGGTCACGATGCTAATTGTAGCACACGCCCCCGTTTTCCAGTCACCTATTTAAAAAAACTGGACAAAAGTCAAATGAGCAGTGCAAAATTAAATAACAAACCTACCATCAATTTCTATGACATATAAGCGGTGAATTACGGTTAACATTAGGCAGTATCTAGATAAACATTAGGCAGAACTAATGCAACTATTTCCACACATTTCTCAGCTAATAGTCTTTTGTCAACAACGCATGATGTATTTATTAAAGAAGCAATTCCAAGATTAGGTGCGTTTGTCATAACCTTGTGTTTATCTCTCATTGGTGTGAATGAGTAAATGAAAGGGAATGCACGTTATTGACCCAGTAAAACTGGAAATGACACAAATAATATTACCCTTGTTTCCCTCAATTTAACTTGTGCATGTATCCACTGCGATAGTCTAGCTTCAGAAATGGCTGCTGCACTATCAATGGCAAGGATCATCACAAAATGGAGGACTTGTTTGTGAGACTAGCTAGCAAATGGGTACAGAATACGAAGGATATTCAGTGACATAAGAGCTGATTGTCTCTCTGTTGAGCTGAGCCTTGGTGGCTGAGGAAATTGGATAACTAGCTGACTGGCTAAGTGGATGAGAGATGTGAGGAGAGAAAGAAAGTAGTGTTTCAAGATTTACGCAGTTCCGTGCATACTGATGTGTTGCTGAAAGTGCTCGCTGATTGGTCTTGTGTTGACAACTAGGTGAGAGTGTGTGTGTATGTATGTTGTTTGTCCATAGATCTTATGTCCACGCAGTAGCTGCTTGCACTGTTATGCAATGAAAATTCAGCCGTCCTTGTCCATGGTGCTGTAATTCATGGTGTTCCATGCTGTTTGTCTTTGCCCAGGATATCCTTACAGATCCACAACAGACTCTCCCGGTCACTTCAACCAGTCAGCCATGGGCAAGGAGAAGCTTCACATCAACATTGTGGTGATCGGTCACGTGGACTCTGGCAAGTCAACCACCACTGGACACCTGATCTACAAGTGTGGTGGCATTGACAAGAGGACCATTGAGAAGTTTGAGAAAGAGGCTGCTGAGGTGAGCAGGTTTTGGCATGGTACTTTGGTTGTCTGTTATTTAAAAAAATGTTTTTATTGTTTATTCACTGCTGTTATTTTATAATGTAAATAGACAAAATACGAGAAGTGTCTATCTTGGCAATACAACATCTTAGTTAAGGCTCCATCACTGCCACCTTTTGCATCAGACACAGCAATCGTCCATTGAGGGAACTCATCCCTTGAAATCAATGAAAGCTGCTAATCTGTCTGTGTTGTGTCAAGTCCAATGACAGTGTCCTATATGTTTATTTTGTTGGTGTCTGGTGTAGCAAGTAGAATGTCAGATTGACACGATCACAGCAACACAAGATGTTTAGAGTAGCTGTTCAGATGTTTACAACTGGTGTCATGTTGTTTTGTCAGATGGGGAAGGGCTCTTTTAAGTATGCCTGGGTTTTGGACAAGCTGAAGGCAGAGAGGGAGAGGGGCATCACCATTGACATCTCACTGTGGAAGTTTGAGACCAGTAAATACTACGTCACCATTATCGATGCCCCCGGACACAGGGACTTCATCAAGAACATGATCACTGGAACCTCCCAGGTCTGTTATCCAACTGGCAACGTTGTACTGTTGTCAGAGACACCAAGTTCAAATAACTTTGTGTGCATTTTAAAACATATTGTATTTATTTCCATGTTTTGGTGTGCACAGGCAGACTGCGCAGTGCTGATTGTGGCGGCCGGTGTTGGAGAGTTTGAGGCGGGCATCTCGAAGAACGGCCAGACACGTGAGCACGCCCTCCTGGCCTACACTCTGGGAGTGAAGCAGCTGATCGTGGGAATCAACAAGATGGACTCCACCGAGCCAAACTACAGCCAGAAGCGCTATGAGGAGATTGTGAAGGAAGTCAGCACCTATATCAAGAAGATTGGCTACAACCCAGATACTGTAGCCTTTGTCCCCATATCTGGCTGGAACGGAGACAACATGCTGGAAGCCAGTCCTAATGTACATAAGCATGAAGCGCAAAGCTCATTTCTAATTATTTCTTGTCATTGTTTTGAAATTGGGTTGTAGTCTCAACCAACTGTCCATCAGTTTGTCGTCTGCTTTTCACTTAACTGTCTGCGAATATAGTCTGGCATACTACATAACTTTGCTTCGGACTGACTTGTCATTTGCATGCTCAGATGACCTGGTTCAAAGGATGGAAGATCACCAGGAAGGATGGCAACGCATCCGGGACCACCTTGCTCGAAGCTCTGGATGCCATCCAGCCACCGACCCGACCCACTGACAAGCCGCTCAGACTGCCCCTGCAAGACGTCTACAAGATTGGTGGTGAGCATGGCACCCCATCCTAGTCTGTCCGGTCATAACGATACATCCATCTCTCATACTGCCCCCTCCCCTCCCTCAGGTATTGGCACAGTGCCCGTTGGGCGTGTGGAGACAGGCATGATCAAGCCAGGCATGGTGGTGACTTTTGCCCCGGTTAACGTGACCACTGAAGTGAAGTCTGTGGAGATGCACCACGAGGCCCTGAGCGAAGCGATGCCTGGAGACAACGTGGGCTTCAACGTCAAGAACGTGTCCGTCAAGGACATTCGTCGTGGCAACGTGGCCGGGGACAGCAAGAACGACCCTCCAATGGAGGCGGCTCTCTTCACTGCTCAGGTGGGCAGGACCGCACGCACGCACCTAAAAACCCCTCTTGGGAATGTATAATCCAAATATCGTGAAACAGTGTGAAGAGATGACCCAAACAGATGGGTGGTTTTGTAAACAATGAAAGTGTACGTGTGTAACAGTATCTACGCATTTGGCTCCAACTGTATATCGATCGGGATTAAACCCACTGGAAAGGCAACTACAGTACTACACAATGCTAATACTCTACTACAGTCAGTGGTCCCCTTTGTGTAATAGAAACTCTTGATGCTCGAATAGATCTTAGTATACACCAATGTATTTATAGTAGAAAAGAATAATTGCGATGTTTTCCCTTAGACATAACAAATGCGTCAAAAGACACTATACAAGGAAACATCCCCATCACTCCCCTGGCATTTGGATTTCATCTTTAGAACAGAGGGACGATAACCCCAAACAGGCCCTCTAATACTACTTCCAGTGACATCTCCCGTCTAGGCACATACCGATACCAAATCAGTTCTGATATGGGTGCCGACATAACCGTATTGACTGATGTTTCTGCTAGGTGATCATCCTCAACCATCCGGGTCAGATCAGCGCTGGCTATGCTCCGGTGCTTGACTGCCACACTGCCCACATTGCCTGCAAATTTGCTGAGCTCAAAGAGAAGATTGACCGTCGCTCAGGCAAGAAGCTGGAGGACAACCCCAAAGCTCTGAAGTCTGGGGATGCTGCCATCGTGGACATGATCCCAGGGAAGCCCATGTGTGTGGAGAGCTTCTCAGAGTACCCTCCACTGGGTAAGTAAAGTTGGATAGGTGGCTAGGAGTACTCTCGTGAGCCTGGTTAGAAATACATAATTCGGTTTTCAGACCCTTACCAGTATTTCCAAAATGTATCTATGGCCCCTTTGAATTGTAACAACTCTTTGTTACAGTTGAATATCAGGGCAAGCTCTCATCATCGCATCCACACCAAGCCATTCAGATGTTTCTCACACTGTTCTCCTGACCAGGATGTCACGTGTCACATTCAAGACTCAAATCTAGGCCATGGCGGTTAGCTGGGTGCCACAAGAGTGCCCTAGACCACAGCACCACCTGCTGGGCCCTGGACATCATTGAAAATGATCCGCAAACTTACTCGAAAATCACCATTCATCTGACACGTCTCTCTCTGCAGGTCGTTTTGCAGTGCGTGACATGCGGCAAACTGTGGCCGTTGGTGTGATCAAAGGTGTGGAGAAGAAAGCCCCCTCCACTGGCAAGGTCACCAAATCAGCCCAGAAAGCCCAGAAGACCAAATGAATGTTGTGCAGCGCTGCCGACTCCAGAGTCACCCATGGCAGGACGGTGGTCACCCAACCCCAACCCCCTATTGGTTGCTTTAACTCCATAGTCAAAGACTGGTTAATAATCACAATGCATCGCAAAAGTATCAGAAGGAAAGAAGAATTAAGCCTATTCCTTATAACAGACTCCCATTTCAAAGTGGTTAGATTCATTTGTATTTATTTACATTGTAATAGCATATTGCTAGTTTTTAACATGTACTGTTACATTGATATTATACCTTGTCCCTAATGTGACATTGTTACCATAGTGGGGTGTGGTAACGCCCCCCCCCCCCTCCCCTAGACTGCAGGTATGTCTTTTTGCTGACTGTTGTCTTGTTTTAGTGTTTGTAAACTACCTGGGGCTTTGTGGTAGCCTACGGTAACCTACAACTCTTATCAGTAGAATATTAAGAAAATGTAGCTTATGTTGTGTTATAGCTTTAAAGCAAACCAAAAGTATATATATAAATGGTTTTACATTTGTCTTATTGTAGGCACACTATCTTCAACTCTTCAAGCACTTTCAATTGGCATTTTGCTGACTTTGCACTTGCACTGGAAAACTTTTAATTGGCAGAAGCTGATGCACCTTACATTGTTCCCACTGGCTAAAGCCTTTTCATGACATTAAATGTTTTAACCAACCATGATGTCTCTCCAGCATTTCTCTATTGAATGATGAGCATGGTTGATGGGGTCCACATCAAGCTGATTTTCCAGTTCTCAGGGGAAATGGAAAGAGTTTGTGATGCAACATCACTGATGTTTTATAACTACAGAAACCCAGTTTACGTAACAGATGTTTTAAACCAAATGGCACAAGACCTGAGAGGCCAACAGACAGACCAGACTGGAGTTTTGGGTTCTACAAGGCATTAAAGTAGTAAAAGAGGAATTCTCTTAATCTAAAAACCTACATTTGAGCCAATGTTAATAACTTGAACAAAAGTAAATGCAATGTTCTTTTAATTATCCGTAGTTACATGATTAACACTTGTTGACTGTGAAAATTAACTTTACATTTTAGTCATTTAGCAGATATTTTTATCCAAAGCACCTTTAGTTCATAGTAGGTGGGACAACTAAACATGTAGGTACACCTTACTCAATGAAGTGCATATGAAAAGGTTCACTCCCTGGGAGTACATTTTTCGGTTGCATATTTGGAGCTAAATTCTAAACAAATTAATTTTAAGGCCAAATTTAACATGTCACACAAAAATCATTTAAACTTCTGAAACATTTTATCCAAATATCAGAAATGCCATTTCCTTATACAAACATTTTTAGTAGCATCACCTAAAATGGTAACTTATAATCAGGTGCACCCATTAGGTTAGTAAAGAGTAACTTGGTAGGGTCTAGACGTCCATAAAGATTTGAAAATTCCTGTATTTGTCTTAACCCTATAGATATGTGGTGATATAGTGCCAAAATCCAAAGACCAATCCAATGCCCTTTGAAATGAGATTATTGATGCCCATGAGTCAGTGAGTGGTTACAAATGCATTTTTAATTGAGGTACTCTATTCCAATGATGAAAATACCAGACTAGTGGACAGGTAATCACACTACATTCTGGTCAAGAACAGACTGAAAGTTTCTAACAGAGGTCTCCAAGAACCCCAGGGTAACATTAAGGGATCTCCAGGACTCTCCCCATAATCAGTGTCTAAATGAGTCAACTGTCAGAAAGAGACTGCACAAACTGGCCTTACATGGGAGGTCACGAAGGAAGAAGCCTGTGCTCTAAAAAAATATTTACAAACATAGTTGATGTTTGCCAGACAACACCAACCCCCTAAGATCAATGTATATTTACTGAAACAAAAATAAAAAGTGTAGTAATATATTTGTATGGTGAAGATGGCTATGCTTAGGGTAATGGATTATAAAGTAAAATAAATTGATACAGTTGATAGATTAATTTGTATTTAGTCAAATGTGTTTTTAGGAAAGGGGGCTTTTTTCGAGAGACTGGGGTAATGCCTAAGGGTTTTTAAGAATTGGCCACTTACAATTTCCTTACACACCACTTAATAAAGTTAAACAAACTTATCGTTTATTTAAGGTTTATTTAACGGTGATATTTTGTGTTTTCTGAGAGTTACATGGGGAGGGGGTGTGTCTTGCCCCATGTTATCCCACACAAAAACATTAAATGTATGCTGAAAATAGGTACTTTAAATTCAAAGGTAAGGAGTATAGAGCCAAAAGGGGAAAATGCTTAACTTTGCCAAAACATAAGCAGGTCACTAATATATGCTGAAAGTAGACTATATAGGAATTTGGAACTGCAACAAGAGCCATTATTTAACTGATTTACCTGAAACGTGGACATTGTTCCATTGCGACAGAAGAGGGCGATGAAAGATACTGTATAACGAAAGGGGAGTATTCACTTTTCATCACACGGAAATCGAAAAATTTACATTTTATACAGCACTGCTGTCTTCACTTTCTTTCGGAAAATGATGAACAGCAAAGCAAAACCACGACCAGTGCGCCCAAAAAGCCCTAAACCGGCGCATGCAAAAAGTCAGGCTCCGGCAAAGTGCGGAAACACAGATACTCCGAAACCGCCATCTGTCAAGACTCCGGTTCCAACGAAGGACAGAAAAAAGCAAGTATCAGTAGTCCGCACAGAAACTTCGAAAGCGCTCGGTGCCAAGAGTCCGGTTGCGGCAACGTGCGAAAAAGAGGATACATCTATACCGCGCACAGATACTCCGAAACCGCCATCTGTCAAGACTCCGGTTCCGAAGAAGGGCATGAAAAAGCAAGTATCAGTAGTCAGCACAAAAGCTTCGAAAGCGCTCGGTGCCAAGAGTCCGGTTGCGGCAAACTGCGAAAAAGAGGATACATCTACCACCGGTACAGGGATGCCCAAGAAAGAGTTTGACTCAAATCTAGATAAAATCCTACTTACTACACTTGATCAGTTGAAGATTAAAAGTAAACAAAGATCAGAAGCAGCAAGAGTGATCAATAAAGTGGTAACGCTTATAATTGACCATATGAAAAAGAATACTCATTGCTTTGAAAATGTAACTCCTTTACGAACTGGGAGTTACTATGAGAATTTAAAGGTGAGTCATTAAATAATTTGAGAACCAACAGTTTGACGCATATAATATTCGGCTTAATGATTTGACTTCTTTCGATCCTTAGATTTCTAATCCTGACGAATTTGATGTGATGTTGACCGTGCCTATCCAAAGGGTGGACATTCATCCGTTTGGGGAAGTTCCCGCATTTTTCAGCGTGGAATTTAAACGAGGAAAACACTCTCTCGGCCGCTTTTTACAAGAGGACAACACGCTATCAGCTAGTAGTATGCTTACGGAGTTCAGAAACGAGGTTAAAAAGTGTGTAAAGGAGCTCAAAGGTGAGTACGACTGCATTGCGCGCTTTACATTTGCGTACAAATATGGATTGGTTCGCTTACGTCTAAATACATTTAATAATACCTTTTAACTCCATATTGTCATTTTTTAATTTCTGTTAAGACGTGGTGTTGGAAAAAAAGAAGAAGGGATGCCCAGCGGTGACCTTACTTATAACGAACAATGGGACAGTTCCGATCTCACTGGATATTGTTCTGGGACTAGAGGTGCGCACGAGCTGGCCCCCGTTAACACGGGAAGGGTTCAAAATAGACAAATGGCTGGGGAGGAAAGTAAAGAAAGAACTGAAGTTCAAGCCTTTTTACCTCGTTCCGAAGTACGAGGGAAACGGAGCAGTGGAACTGGATGGGATCTGTGCTAAAGGTAAGCATTTGTAACCATAGTAATCAGGTTTCAAGCAAAAATCGTTGAAAGTGTCATTTTCATTTATAATTACTTCTTGAATGAAAAATCATTGAAAAGGGAAGTGGTAGGTAAAGTTTAGTTCTAATGGGGGTCATGAAACCTGTTCTTTAAGCATTGAATCGATTTTCACAAAACTTTCTCGTACCTACGTTGAGACGTTTACGTCCGTTTGGTTCACTCCCCGGAGTGAAATGAACATCATTTTTAAGTTAGTGCAATTTTATTAGTGATGCTTAATTTGACAGACATTTGGTTGCTTTAAAAAATGAGACAGGAATGACGCAATGGTATGGGTTTGAACTTTGCTGGGGACCTTTTTTAACCCTCCTTTAGAAACCTCTGCACTTGCTAAAAGCATGAGCAGGTGCAAGCTTATGTGCACGCACACATGCACGCTAACAGACACAAGAATCCTTATCAATTGTAGTTGATACGGGGTGTGTGTGTGGGTGTGTGTAGACTGTCTAGCTAACAATGTAAATGTTTTAAATAACGTCTAAGTCAATTGTTTTTTGGCAGCAAAATTGCAGTCATCGAAAACTGTAATTATCTAAGGCTAATGTTAGCTAGTGTGTGTGACATTAATATCAACAGTGTGGTTTTCAGCTAGCATAGCAATTGGTCACAAATATTAGTAAAACTATACAATTTTACCAAAAATATCCAGGAATGTAAGTTTTATTTATTTATTTCCCAGTCAATATCTACGCCCTTGGTAAGAAAAAAATACTTACAATGTTCACCCAGCACAGCCAAGAGAACGGGTCACCCCTCCAAGCATGGATCCTCTATAGGTTTCTTCCTAAATTTCAGCTTCTTTTAAGGAGTTTTTCCTAGCTACTGTGCTTCAACACTTGTTGCTTGCTCCTTGGGGTTTTAGGCTGGGTGTTTTGTAAAAGGATTTTAACAACTGCTGATGTAAAAAGGGCTTTATAAATACATTTGACAGAAATACTCCCATTTTGGAAAATGTCAAATTTGAACAGACTTTCATACATTTTCAATAAAATACATGAATCAATACATTGAGATAAAAAAGTTTTTGATCCCCTGCTGATTTGGTATGTTTACACACAGTCTGTGGACATTGTGTAAAACTTTCCTCTAAATGTACAATAATTCTTTAAACATTTAATAATGTCCTTATTAAATTTATTTTTCAACTCAGGCCTTTACATTAGGGGAATATGTGGGTAATATATACACAATCGTTTCATATTTTTGGTTGATTTTCTTTTGCAGTTACATAATGTTTTCAATTTCATACAACAAATTAAGTAAACAGACTTCTCAGTGGTTCCCAACATTTTTCAGTTACTGTACCACCAACAGAACTTGGCTTTGCTCTTAGTACCCCCTCATGTTCATTTTACTAGAAAACATATAGCATCATGAATATTTTTAAGTACAGTATTCTTTATAGTCCTAGTACTATTGCACTTGATAATGTCTAAATCCATGTCTGTTTTGTGAGAATGACCATGTTTTTGCCTTGTTATGTTTAGATGCATGGCGCATCTCATTCTCGCATGTGGAGAAGAATATCCTAACAAATCATGGTTCCCTGAAGACCTGCTGTGAAGTTGATGGGACTCGATGCTGCAGGTATGCTGTCTAATATGCTATAGACATAAAATATAGTGACACTACCCTGTCAAAATAAGTCTGGTAGAGATATATTGTTATCAGTTATATTTATTGATAACTGTGCTTTGTGTGCCCACAGGAAGGCCTGTCTGAAGCTTCTGAAGCACCTGTTGGGTCTACTGAAGTTAGAGAACCCTAATCTGTCAAAGTTCTGTTCCTACCATGCCAAGACCACTCTGCTACATGCCTGCTCCATTAGGACCCAGGACAGTGACTGGGAAGCAGCCCAGCTGGGACTCTGCTTCCAGCAACTGTTGGTGGACTTTGAGGGCTACCTGGAAAACGTCAGTCTCCCCAACTTCTTCATACCCACACATGACCTGCTGGGTTCCGGCTATGACCGCAAGAGCTGCCACCTCCTGGCTCAGCGCATCATGGAGGAGCGGAACAATGGGTTCCCTATTTTTCATGGGGCCTAGGTAAAGGGCGGTCCAATAATGTATTCCACTCTAAATGCAATGGCAGAGGAAGAAGTCATTTAAGAGTCAGATGGAAAATAGGAGTCATCATTTTATTTAATACAGATCTTACTAACAGTTTTGAGTCTTACATTGAGAGCCAACTGCTCCTCTCCAACAAAAACGAAAATGTAAACAAACTCAGGAAAGATGAAGCTTTTTCAATAATAATAATAAAAAAGGCCTGAATGCTGAAGGTTCCAGAACTAAAGCTGCAACTTGCTTCTTTTTCTGAAATAAATAAAAATGATTAGAAATCAACACAGATTGCCCAAAAACATTTTTCAGCAATAGTTAACCTCACTATGTACTGTCAGTGCAATTTTAAAAGTATTTCCCCAAGAGATGGTTAGAGGGCCTATTTGGGAAAGGCAGTCCATTGCAGGGACATAACTTCAAATGCCAATCAGTTCCAATGATCCAGTAGGTCACTGTTTGATCTCTGCTTTCTCAATACATTTCAAACCTTATATTATTAAATGAAAAAAATGTGAAAGTAAACAGTTGGAGAATACATACACCCTTTTAGATCAAAATGGGATGACATAAAAAAAGTTTAGGAACCCCTGCCATAATTGCACTGATACACAAAGAATGTCACTAAGACTGACAACATCTGGTGTACATGTGTACAACCAATAAAATAAAAGTAGGGACACCAATTTGAAACAGATTCCAAATTAGTTTTTCAATGGTATTAACCCACCTGTACAAATGCCCTTTTGTCTTGCTCAACACAGATAAACAGAATTTTCTTGGTCTATGTTTTGCAGGTGCGTTCTGGGAGCCCCAAGCTATAATTGTAATGAACACCACTTCTCTCAGTCTCCAACTCTCTGTGTGTGACGTGAACACATTGCCAAATGCGTGTTGTCTAATCAGCTTTTTTCCCTCACCATAAGCATTTGTTTTTTGTATTTGCTAGGATAAAGCTATGCCCGCCAGAAAGTAGGAACAGTGGATGATCTGTCAATTGCAACTTTCTTTTTTTTAAATACACAATCATACAAACACCTGTGGTCTACTTATAGTGAATGTTTCCCTTCATATTCATTATCGTAAACAAAATAGCCAGTCAGTTAGGAAGCTGACATGAAATTGTGGATAAGATGGTTTCAAATTTCTGCTCATCAATTGTACAGTTATGTAGACTCATTGCAAGAGGGCAAAAGACAAATGGAAAGAAACACAAAATTCCCTCTTTATTCAGAAAACATTCTGAATATATATCTTGTTTAGATGAGGTGGGTTTCACTTTGATAAAATATATTTATTGTGAGAAGCCTCTTTAGGCATTGGATTCTGTTAATAGTTTTTTATTTATTTTAAATAATCAACTGCTATCCAGTGTCTTGAGAAGTTCCTCAGACTTGATTGTTTCTTGTAGTTTATTCCTGAAAATTGTACTTTTCCACACCCAAAGAGAGGTTTGAGAACAGCAGATTTAGCATAGGAGCATCAAGAACGACTTACAAAGGCAATTACTGTGCCTGGCTAAAGGGGCACGTTGAGGGTTTTTCAACATTATCTACTCAGGTATTGGGAACAAGTGACATTACAGGTATTGGCACAACTCAGGTCAGGCTATCAAAGTACCTTTTATTGTCCTACTGGTTAATAAAACTCATAATAAAAATTATGGAAAATATCAGATTTGTGGACTTTGAGTCCGTCTTCTACACAAATGCAGTTCCACAGACATGCACGTACCTGCTGTAGGTCAGAACCTCCACGTTAACTCTCCCCTCTCTCTCACTCCTCTTCCTCCCCCACCTCCTCGTCCTCGTCCTCCCCCTCTTCCTCTTCCTCCCCCAGGGCCAAACATATCCTTCTCTCTTTTGTGCTTCTCGTATCTCTCTGCCATTAGCACCAGTTCAACAGGCACCTCCTATAAGGGGAAACCTTGTTTATAACCAACACAGCTAATTTCACATGGTCAGTAGTTGTCCTGTTCACCAGTACCTGTCCGGCTCTCTCCAGGATTGGGAT
Source organism: Esox niger (assembly GCA_016801105.1). Lineage (NCBI taxonomy): Eukaryota > Metazoa > Chordata > Actinopteri > Esociformes > Esocidae > Esox > Esox niger. The sequence continues at coordinate 18,101 of JACXGJ010001896.1, forward strand.
CAGCTCAGCAGCCATCCTCCAATCTCCTCTTGTTACCAAGGTGACGGAGGCCCCAGTGCGCCTAACAACAGTTAATAAAGAGAAAAATTGTGCAAAGGTCAGCAATCAAACAGTTGGTAAAAATGTTGACCCCATGGGTGAAAAATTGACCTATGGAAATGCTGTGTCGGCAGACAAAGGACAAGCACATCCGCTCACCCTGCCCGCCGACCGCGATGCGCATTCGCTCACCCTGCCCGGCCTGTGCGGCCCACACGATGCACGTACTCCTCAATGTTGCGCGGGAAGTCAAAGTTAAAGACGTGTGTGATGTCGGTGACATCCAGCCCTCGGGAGGCTAAATCAGTGGCCACAAGGATACGGACCACGCCTGTGGGAACACACAGGGTCAGAGCTGAAGATACGACCACTTAACAATGCCGTCAACATTATCCATTAACACTACCCAACCCTAACCAGACAGACCTGTTTATACTAGTTAGCGTCACACCAAGAACTTGTTGTGAAACAGGTTACTAGAAGTATCAGAAGTTGATTCCTCCCCCGGCATTAAACTGATCTCAAGTCTTTGTCATGTTCATCCATCAACCTACTTTCTTTGAAGTCCCTGAGAGCCTCTTCGCGGTCACATTGCTCCCGGTCGCCATGGAGACTCTGTACGGCCAGGCCCCGCAGACACATGTCACTGGACAGATCGTCACACCTTTTGGAAAGACACAGAACAGAAGTCACAGACCAGAATGCAGTGAGGTAGAGACTTGACCCAATATACAGTTAGGTCCGGAAATATTTGGACACTGACACAGTTTGTAATGTCAAGAATCCTTTGCAGGCAAAGACTGCTTGACATCTGGCACACATGGACATCACCAAACGCTGTGTTTCCTCCTTTGTGATACTTTGCTAGTCATTTACTATAGCTGTCTTCGGTTGTTGTTTGTTCCTGGGTCTTTCTGCCTTAAGTTGTCTTCAGCAAGTGAAGTGGATGCTCGATCAGGTTGAGATCAGGTGATTGACTCAGCAATTGCAGAATATTCCACTTTTTTGATTAAAAACTCCTGGGTTGCTTTCGCAGTAGCGACTGACTGAGTACACCCCTTGTTAAATAGCGTTGTGGTTGATGAGGACCTGCAACCAATAGGTTCCGTGTTTGAATCTTGTTACAGTCAAACAAATAATGCATTAGGATTTTTCCCGGATAGATTAAAACTTCGCTAGCTACAACCTTCAGTAGCTACGTTATGGTAAGCCTAAAATAGAACTGTTCACGGATATATTGCAACAATTTCTGAAGTACACATCTGTGCGTTCCTTTTAGGACAGGATAGACAAAAACTGTCATTTGTTTTTTAAGATTGTGACTTTCTGTTATGACATACAGTTGAATGTGAATTCAAAAAAATTAGATGCTTTTTTTGCCTGCTCACGTTTTCTTTACTTTACAAATGGTACATATATTCCAATTCTCCAAGGGTATGCAAACTTTTGAGCACAACTGTAGAAGCCTATTGGCTTTGAACAAAAAAAAAAGGGCAGGAGAGAACCAGGGCAGGAAAGTTGAAATTACAAATGCCACATCTCCAGGAAATGAATGTTATTGGTCCTGGGCTCAGAGTCCATCCTTAAAAGATGGACCGTAAGTTAACTTCTCTGACCCATGACAAACCTCTCTACCAGAGAAGGAAGATGTGTGTACAACTAAGACCTAAAGAGTACACTCTACCTCTCCTCCTAATACTTACGTAGAATGGCACAGGTTTTGGAAGGAATTGGAATGTATCACAGAAATATGACTTGTTTCCATATAAACTAAACCAATTGTCAGCTTATGTTAAAACAGAAACAGATATTACACAATTTCGTCAAAACCAGTTTCAAAGCCGTATTATTTAGCCCAGACTAGAAAACAATGACAGGCAATGTAATACCAATGACATTGTTTAGGGAAGTCATTTTTAAATCTTGAAACTCTCTGTAAAGCCAACATTCATCAAGGTTTTCCATGATCAGTAGTAGGTTTCTCTCATTGTCTGCATCCTTTTTTGGCTTTATACTTAACATCCATGAAGGTTATGGAGTAATTCAATCTAAGGCCGCACAAAAATGTATGGCGTCTAAATGCAACTGGTAAAGCTTCATTTGCATCCATAGTGACTATATGTTTGGACATTTTTGTCAGTAATTAAAACAATTAAAATTAGGTCAAAGTAAAAATTCTGGGGCAATATGGTTCAAGGGGATTTTCAATTTAGGCATGTTTGGCTGCTATTGGAACTGGCTCACTCATCTTTGGTAATTGAACTGCTGACGGTGGCAACAGAATTAATTTGTAAGTGTACAAAAACATTTTGTTGGCCAAATTGAATCCTTTAAACTGATTTGATGGGCTTCATCAAAATACAAGACAAAGTCTCAAAAACTCACTGCATAGTGACTAAGGAGTTCAGGGTAAAAAAGTATGACTGGATAAAGTAATCTGCACATTTAAATCAGAGTAAGCAGGCCTATCATTTGCCAAGGGTATGACCAAAGGCCCATAACAAACATCTTTACCAAGAAGTAAGCAGTGTTTAAAGAGTTTCTGTTTCTTTTTCTTACATAGGGAGTGTCACTGGTATTGAAAGGGAGAGAAATAAACATCACTGAGGAATGTGTTTAATTTTCATGCAATAAAATCCGGTTATCACTTTTGGTAATAACTAGAAAAAGGTGGGTCAGGAAATGAGGTTACACAATTTAATACATTCCCCCATTAATGAACTTAAACAATGTCACACTTGGAATGCAGGGGTTCATACAAAAATATGATGTGGACAATCTTTTGCCTCGCCAAATGTTTAATGTTGTGTTGAAAGAGTGGCAGGAGAATAAATCTAGAACGGGAACAAAGCTTTAAAAATGTATTTGTGTAAATCTTTTTATAATTAAAAAAAAAAAGAGTCAGTTTCCTGTTCTGCAGCTGATAATAACCTCAAAGCTGTAGAAATGTATAATCATTGGTGGAAATCCAAATCAGCTGAGACACTGAAGTGGTTTTCGGACCCGCCCAATACAGTAAAACTGCACATTTTCGAGTGGCCTGTTATTGTGGCCAGCCTAAGGCACACCTGTGCATTACTCATGCTGTCTGATCAGAATGTTGATATGCCACACCTGTGAAGTGGATGGATTATCTCAGCAAAGGAGAAATGCTCACTAACACAGATTTAGACAGATTTGCAAACAATATTTGAGAGAAATAGGCAAACCAACCACGTGATGAGCTATGTACATAGAAAGTCTTAGATCTTTGAGTTCAGCTCATGATAAATGGGGGCAAAAACAAAAGTGTTTCATTTATAATTCTGTTCAGTGTAAAATGGAAAAATACATTTTATGAGTATATGGGGACATTTACTCATTTTTGTTTTTATTAATTCTAATTAAGGCCAAAACGGAGTCTGTTAAATGATAAGACATGTTCATATATGATAATTTTCTTTATATATAGCCTATATATTGAAATAGAAATATTGAAATAAGTTAAATATAGCCATCATGTGCAACATTTATTTGGTTAGATGATTAAAGACTCAATTGACCTAGCTGTCAATTGAAAACAAGGTCTAACTGACAGGTGATTTTAACAACTCCTCGGGAGACTGGGGGCTGTTGCATTAGGAGCAACTGGGGTTTACCTCTGCTTACTAACACAGGCCAAGCTTTACAAATAGTCTTGGGCAAATTTTGAAGGGTATCACAGCTTCAACATCACACTGCCTTAAATCAAGGGTGAAAGATGCAAGATGTATGTAGATGAAGAACATAGGGACTTGACAGCTGTTTGTGCTTTAAAGTGACATTATGCAGTATTTTCCAGAAAATTCTGTCATCTCAGCCACATTGTAGGCTAATGATTCTGCTGACTTAAGACTCAAGAGAACGGATGAAAAACCCCTACATATAAATAATGAAATGAATGCGTTCTCGAATCCACTTCTGTTATTTTGGGCTGACAGATCAGAAAAAAGCATATGTCAGTTGACTTCCACATTGCACCCAACCCCTCTGAATTGGATTGGTTGACTACCATGATGAGCAGTAACCCTGACCAATGTATTGTCTTTCTCAGGTTCAGAATCACAATTTTTCTATTGCCCATGTAGGCTGGAGTTTGACCCAGCACCAAACCACCCATTTGGGTAGTGGTTAGATGCTCTAATGGCTGGGCTCCCTGCCACACATTAGCTGCTGTACCATCAAATCCCATGCATGAGAACCAGCTGTTATCGCTATCCAATCAAATTTTGTAGTTTACTCTCGGTGTCTTGTAGGCCATCACGTGGTCGGTTTGACTTGGGACACATAGCAAGAAGAGTTATCTAAACACTCACATTATCTTCTTGCCAACAAAGATGAGAACTTTGTCGTCAGGCTCCATGTTGTGGATAAACTCAAAGAGGTAGGCCTTCTTCTCTTCTTCCTGGCAGAAAAGAAGGGTCTGATGCACTGTGTTCACAGCCTGAGACGAGATATGTCCATTATTAGGCTGAGCAGGGGAAAACATCAAAAAAATATTTTATCAAATCCCAGAGTTGGTTTCAATCCCAACCTCCAAACATCCAATTAGGCTCAATTATTTTAATAAGTGTGAATTTCATCTCAGCAGAGCATTAGCCCCACTCACAGCCAGGTCCAGAGTTCCCACGTACACCATCATAGGGTTCTTCAGGTATGTCTTAGCCAATCGTCTTACTCCTGAGGGCCAGGTTGCACTGAATCAGCCAATCAGAGAAGAAATAAGACCTCAGCCACTGCAGATATCAACAGGAATGGCAGGCATTTTGGCTCTTACCACACATTAGCTCTATACATGGTGAGGAGGTTAGCGCTGGTAGAGTAAATAGTAATAGTTAGGTAACATTTGTATGCAAATGGAAAGAAATTATTACCTTGAGGTTATATAATAATTTACTAATCCAGGATACACTTTAAATAAACAGTACAATACAGTATGATACCCAATCAGTGACCAAACAGTAGGCCAATGTTTACTTACGGTCATTAACACTAAGTGATGCACTTACAAACGCTTATGAAGCTATTCAAAAAATGTATTTAGAAATGATTAAATAACTTATGGTAATTATAATCTCTTTAAACCCATGTTACCTTATCATAAAGTGTTCCTCAGAGCAATAATTGAGTGTTTAGACAAGAGTTCCCCTGCCCTTGGTCCTTTACCTGGTCATGATAGTTTGTCTATCCGGACGGATGTCCAGAAGTATCTTCATTATCTGAGGCTCGAAGCCCATGTCAAGCATCCGGTCTGCCTCATCCAGCACCTAAGACCGATGACCCCCGTTGCACAGATGAATCACACTCATGTCAAGTCACTGTATGTCGAGTCTGAGTTCAGACCCAAGTCCTTGGTTATTGAGTCAAGAGTCACTACACCTATGTCTGAGTCCCCATTTGTCAAGTAACCAACGCTCATCTTTTATTTGCGGTTGCGACTTTAAGTGATAGTTAGACCTAAATTCATGTTTGGGTGAAATTGACCTAAATTCATGTTTCTGCTTACCCAGAGGTGTTCTTGAAGGTCCATGGAGTCATTCTTCACAACGAACCATGAGTGACCTCTTTCCCAGCCTGGCATTAGTATTATTAGCATCGTTCAAATTAACTGAAGCACTGTTTCTCAAGCCAATCTAGGTCAAACTACCCTTTGATTTATTTGCTTTATTTGACTTGTTGTTGCAGGCTGGTGGCAATTGTTCAGTGCGTGTTATTGCTACAGTTTTTGTTCGTCGCTCACCAGTTCATGTAGGCTGTCCACATTGGGTGTTGTTTCCACGGCTCAATAACATGGTCAAAGTTACCATGCTGATTATATTCTGCTTAATCCAGTCCAAATTCAAATACACAAGTCTGAATCACCAATAGCGGAAGGCAAATCCGAGCCAGCACTGGACAAGTCCAAGTTGACTCACGAGTCATTAAATGTAAGACCTGACTTGGACCCCGACTTGGACATCCGTACCACAACACTGGCCCGTTCACACATTTACCCACAGCCACGTGTTGTAGCAGCGCACACACACTCACGCACGCACACACGCACACACGCAGGCAGGCAGGCAGGCACGCAGGTACACACGCACGCAGGCACACACGCACGCAGGCACACACGCAGGCACGCACGCACGCAGGCACACATGCAGGCACGCACCAGGTAGGTGATGGAACGCATGCTGATCAACTCGTTCATTTGCAGATCGTTTAGACGACCCGGGGTGGCGATCACGATGTCTACTCCAGCTGAGATTGCTTTGATCTGGGCCCTGCGGTCTCCACCCCCGTAGACACAGACGCTACACAGACAATAAAGATGACAGTGATTGACACATATGACAAGCCACCGTTACAGTACAATATGATCTCCTGGGTTGGTTTAACAGTGTCAGTACATTAATATGGATGGTACTTATCAAAGCTCTAACACAATCGTTTTCTAGTGTGTTAGAAGTATGGATGGTAGTCATTGAGGTTGTGGTACAGGGCTGCTCAATCCTGTTCCTTGAGCTCTATATTAATGAAAAGCTGTCAGAGGTTAGAGAGAAAACCTCACACTCCAGGGACAGAATTAAGCTGCCCGTTCTAGTATGACAGCTTTACACTGTAAAACAGATGGTACCATTTGAAGCCCTTGAAGCTGTATTTGTTGCACTCTGACTCAATCTGCAGAGCCAACTCTCTAGTGGGAGTCAGAACCAGCATTCCGGGCCCATCCCGCTTCTTGGTTTCTCTGTGGGTGATACACAGACACACAGTAAGAAATAAGTAGTGGTTTGTCTTGCATTGTGCCATTTCTGTAAAAGATGCATGGCTGGAAAAAAGACAAGTTTGGTTGGGCACTCACACAGGCTGCCCATCCATGTGAACTAAGCCAGGTAGGAGATATGCTAGGGTCTTCCCTGTGCCGGTCTGGGCAATAGCAATCAGGTCATCTCCTTTCAGTGACACGGGCCAGGCCTGAGACTGTAACGGAGGGAGGCATCCGTCATCGGCACCGAAGTGGAATAACATACATCATTGGTCAAGTGTCAAAGACTCAGATCACGGTGTGGATTTTCATGATTTATGAGAATAAGAATATTCTTAATGGCAGTAGAGTTTCATTACAACAAAGGGAAGCTGACAGCATCCGCCACACACAGCATACGTCAGCCGGTGAGATGGAGGGAAGTAGCGGGCAGGCTGCCTCTGATCATTCCTGGCATGCTGCATACTGCTGCTTCCCCATAGATAGCTAATCACCTGCCTTCTAGCCCAGTACCC
>JACXGJ010001896.1:25520-45828 GCA_016801105.1 Esox niger
GGCCCTGGGACTCACTCAGACAGGCCCTGGGACTCACTCAGACAGGCCCTGGGACTCACTCAGACAGGCCCTGGGACTCACTCAGACAGGCCCTGGGACTCACTCAGACAGGCCCTGGGACTCACTCAGACAGGCCCTGGGACTCACTCAGACAGGCCCTGGGACTCACTCAGACAGGCCCTGGGACTCACTCAGACCCTGGGATGCACTAGTCCAGGAAGAATATGTAATACCTGAACAATCTAAAGAAAGTTTCATATGAAAACCGTTTGACAACTGTAAACATGTTTAAGGTGAAGCTGCATAGGATACGAACACCACACACAGTTCATTTTTTAGCAATGACTGTCCATCATTGTAGACTACTTGAATTTCAAATTGAACACTTAAAAGAAGCTGGAGGATTGTACAATGTTGATTTATTAATACCATCACTTACCACTGTTGACCCACCTTTTCTCCCAGAGCTCCCAGAGATTTGTTTAAGAGGCATCCAACACAGCTGTTTTATAATTTTTTTATCACTTCATTTGGGTCCATGCAAACAGTAACAAGCTCCCACACCATGGTTACAAATAAGTGAACCGTCAAAGCCCTTTTGCAGTGCATTACTTGCCTAATTGTTCAGTGAATATCACTCTAGCCTCTGTTCAGAGACAGTCAAATGTACTAAAACAACAATATGATGGTTTTACTAGAGGGTTTTAACAAAACAGGCACCTGAATGGGAGTTGGCTTGGAAAATCCAACTCTGACAATATTCTCCATGATGCCAGGATAGTGTTGGAAAGCTTCTTCAAATGTGGACACAGGGTTAGGAAAAGAACGCTTCTCCCCTTCCTCCTTCAGGTCATCCACGAAGATATTGTTATTTGCTTGCCTACAAGAAAAAAAGATTTTGAAGCAACTAGATAAACAGCAAAATGGACTGGATAAGAAAGGTGATGGTAACTCACCTTTTCAAGTGAAAAGAGAGAATCATGATAACCACCAGAAATAGTCACAACACTGTAAATCCATAAACAGTTTTTTAGCTGAGCGTAAATAAGGTTTCGTCAATCCTGACGGAAAAAGCATGCCCGGATGCGTACTTAAATATCCACAAGAAATAGTCGCAATATAAATGTAAACAGTTTTATTGCGGCCCGCAATTAAAATAATGTCATTTCCCTCACTGGATTCGAACTTGAGTCACCCAAGTGAGGCACTATCGTTAACCACTACGCCACGGCGTTACACGTGTTACCGGTCACTTGACACCATTTTGTGTTAAACTGACTAACGTTTCTTATTAATTTCACCTCCACCACCAATAGCATCTATGAACTATGGCTTTTGGTACTGGCCGTATAAAGAGATATTATCCAGTAATAGGCTTACTAGTATCTACAAACTTCCTAGGAATTATCATAAGAATTGAGCAATTGCTAGCAAGACTGAAGATGAACTTCACTGCCATCTCTGCCAAAGCTATTTCATTTCATGGCACAAAATATTAGTTTATCTTTTATTCATGAATAACATTGAAACAATAATTAAAGCGGATAAGTGAATTTCTCATCAAGTAAAAACACGAGAGAATCATGGAAACCCCAACTCTTTCACTTCTAGAAACAGTTGCAATATAACTGTAACAGTTTTAGTTCATGCTTACTATAAACATAGCTACTGAATGTTTTATGTAGCCAGAAATAGTTGCAATACTGAATAACCCTAAACAGTTTTGGGTCGGTCGCTCACTCGCACAGTAAGAAACATTCACTCTTTTTGGCCGGCTCTGGTTATGCGGCCCAGCAAAAAAACAAGCCTGTATCGCCAATTAACCTCCATGCCTTCACTTCCTCTTCACTCCGACTGGCAACAGTCTCCAACTCAATGTAGAAATCCTTTTTTAGAGGGGGGAGATCTGCAGGGGTCCAAGAACAATATATTTTTAAGACAACAAAAATGAACTGTTATACGGCAATGTAAGAACACATGAGAACATATGAGGAATAGCTCCCTTTTCAGCACTTAAATAACATTTTGGTAGAAATGTGTGTTCCACTCACCCTGCCACTTCATCTCCTCATATTTCTTCCGGTTCTGCCTGAGGGAGTTCCAGTCAATGGCATCAGGAGGAGTTTCCTCAACAGACGCCTGTAGGGCAGCAGTTGACCAGCAGGAGCCGCTGCTGCTCTCTTCAACACCTCCTTCACCCCAAAATCGTCTGCCGCCTCCACCTCCATTACCCCCAAAACCTCGACCTCTTCGACCCCCAAATCCTTGACCCCCAAAACCCCGACCTCCTCGACCCCCAAAACATCCACCTCTACTAGGTTCTGAGAAGCAAAACACTGAGTTAGAAAGTCTGATTAAGAACACATTGTACAGTAGGAGCCCAGTTACAGTAGGGAAAGTCTTCATGGAAAGCAGACAACAAAGATTTCAGGGAATTCTTTACAATATGAGTAAGCTTCATAAAAAATTTAATTTTGGTGAAATGCCCTGCAGCATTTTACAGTCAAGACATTATGAGTGATTCCAAAAAAGCTATTAATGGATTGTATGTTTTGAATCTTTATTTGGGAATGATGTCAAACTGAGCATTGTACTCAATGGGCGCTGAAAAATTGGGCTATTGCATTAGTAAGGCTTGAAAATACAATAGCATGACTACAGAATGACAATAATTAGAACCTAAATCCTTTGTCACCAAATTGATTGTAGATGCAGTATGTTACCTAGCTAGTTATTATTGAGAAGTCCACGAAATGTTATGTTAGTTAACGTGTGCATCACTAGCTATTGTTGACTGAGTCTTCTAGCTAATGCCAACATAACCATGTGTCAACTGTTTTGGAAACCTTATTTGGAAACCCTAGTTCTGCTGGCCTGCCATTAAAAGGGATGAATGTTGTTGCCCGTGCTGGATTCGAGATGAAGTTTACTATGTGACAGATTGCATCTTTAACCACTATAGAGCAATATGAAAAAACCCAAATGCCAAATTTGTCTGGTTTGTGGTGATGTTCAAACCCTGGTGGCCAACGTGACAGTCCGCTACAATAAGTCAAATTGGTTTGACTTGGTCAAATACAGTACTTATAATGAAAACAATGACTCCAAACTATTCCACGGAGGGCCGTGTGTCTGCAGGTTTTTGGTTTTTCCTATAAATTGGTTCCCAGTTCAAACCTACACAACCAGGTGAAGGTAGATATTAACCAATCAGTAGCCTAATTAGTCAATCAAGTACAAGGAGTGAGAAAACCTGCAGACACACGGCCCTCCGTGGAATAGTTTGGAGACCCCTGATGTAGAGTGAACTACGCAGTCTTTCACAGAGTGGTGAACCACTCCCCATCTTTACTTCTGAAAGAGTGATCCTTTATAGGATGCTCATGCTACACCCAATCATGTTACAGATCTGATGTCAATTAACTAAATTAGCTGTGAGATGTCCAACCAGGTTTTTTGCATCACGCAACTTTTCCTGTCTTTTGCTGCCTGTCAGAGCTATGAAGAGCTTATGTGACTGGCTGACTGTGACTGGCTGACTGTGACTTACAACCCCTTGTTAAATAGCGTAGTGATTAGTAAAGCGGACATGTGAACTATAGGTTCCGTGTTCGAATTTCCTCTCAGCCATAAGATGTATGCATTGTTAATTATTCAGTATTGACGAAAATGTTGCTGGCTAAAACCGAAACCTGAAACTATATCCGGTTATATTGTGACTGTTTCTTGCATGGAATAGTTCATCTTCAGTCTTGCTAGCAATTGCTCGATTCATATGATTATTCTTAATAAGTTAGTAGATACTAGTAAGCCTATTCCTGGCTAATAAGCCAGTGGCAAAAGCAACACAGTTCATAGATGCTATTTCTGGTGGAGGTAAACTTAAAGTTAAAATCTATTGAGAGCAACGACAATTATTTCTAGTAGATTCCACAATTCTCTTGTTTTTTCATTTGATGAAAAAGCCTAGATATCCTCGCCTATTGATAGTTATTGTGTCAAAAAGTATGTTGTTTTGCCATGAAAGACAATATACATTCCTAGGCCTTGAAAATAAATAGCTTTGGCAGACTCAATAGCAATTCTTGTCTCTTTCAGTAAGTTAGATACCGGTAAAGCTTATTACTGGCTAATACGCTGTTATAACGGCCTGTGGCAAATGGCATACAAAGACACTATTTGTGGTGGAGGTAAACTTAGTAAGACACGTTAGTCAGTTTAACTGTATCAATGTAATTCCCAAATGGCCAATTAACTATTAAAATGACCAGTGGCAAATGGATTTTTTCAGGATATACAGAAGCCGGGTGTCAGTAGACAAGAGGCTATATTGACAGCCAGGAAAGGTACAGCTCGTGGTGTAGTGGTTAAGGACACAGCCTTTCACGTGGGCGACCCAGGTTCTTGATATGGCAACCCTTCCTACTGTGGGCCGGCTGAACTAGGCTTGCCTGTTTTCTTGTTCAAGAGACAATAACATTTCTGAGTGACCACATTAGATGTTGTTTTTGTACTTGCACATCATTGCATTTTGTTTTTCTTTGCATTTTACACAGCGTCCCAACATTTTTGGAAACAATGTTGTGAATTAGACAGTATGATACTCATGAATTGTGATTTTTTAGTAAATAGAGACCTACTTTAGCAATGTTGTCATTTTTCCAAACACCTAATGTAATTTAGATGAGGTGTAATCCATGATTAGGTCATTGAGGAACACAGCAAACAGAACCCTCTCTGTGATCTCCATGACAGTGTTTAGATGAGTTTTTACCACTGCGGAATCCCCAGGAGCTGCTGTCTCTGGCTACCAGTTGCTCGATCATCTTTCTGGCCTTCAGCTGCTCCTCACTGCTTCCGAAGAGAAGCACCTCACCCTCATTGTCACCCTTGTTGATCTATATAACAAAACAAACAGCTACAGCAGGAATGTTTGAGGTAGAATAGTTCAGATATGTTGTTGGTATAGATAGAGATCTTGGATGCCAGCGTATACAAAGCTTAACTTGAGACCTTTCTTTTGCGGACCTATGTACGAGAAGCAATTCTTTGATGACGAAGTCAAACAGCTGCGGCTCACAGAAGCAGCAAACGTAAGGTTGCAAATAGTGATAGCAGGAACCACGTTAGAAGAAAATAAAGGTGTTTCATTTCAAAGAAACATTTGCCAAAACAGTCAAATAGTGGCATAATAAATGAAACCACACAACTATCACATTGTTTCAAGACCAGGAAAAGTATATATACTGTCAGAGAAAAAAAGCTGCGCTCTATTCGATGCCCAGCATGTAACAATAAAAACATGCAGCACAACAAGAAATCTCATGTACACAGTTCTTCCAATAGCAATGTCATTACATTTATTCTTACCACACTACCAGTAATGTAAACTGGAAATAATATTTTACACATTGTATTCTACATGATATGAACGAGATAGCAACAAAAAGCAAACTGTATAGTAGATTAAAACAAAGTCCACTCAGCATTATGATTATCATTAAAAACGATGTCTCCTGTCCTTTACGATATGGATAATGACAGATTCAAGTAGTTTGTCTTTTGATTTTAAATCTGAAAGAAATGATTTTTGATTGAGATCAAAGCCAGGGCTGACAGCTGGGCAATCGCCATCTTATGTGCCGTAGGCCTACACTCACTGCAATGCAAAAAGCTAGCCAGCTCCACTCAAGTGTGAGAAAACAAGGCTTGCTACCGGCGGTGAATTAGTGACGTATACTTAGGCCCTCTAGAGGGCCTTGAGGCGTCATGCAATTGCCCAACCTATTATAAGACAATTTGTAATTGGTTGATTCTACTGTCATTCCAAAATGCTGTTTTAATTGAAGTCAATGCAAATAAAGTTGGCGGGTTTCCTTCTATTCAAAACCTGAGGGCCTAGCCAATGAGCATTGAGCACAGCGAGATCAAATCTACCAAGACACTACCAAAAAAAGTAGTGTCAATATTGTTCTCTGCTGGATATTAACCCTTCTTTTCCCAACACAAACTGAATAAATTCAAAAGGAAGATTATTACAATTGAGACAAAAAGTTTAAAATCAATGAAAACAAAATAGCAAATTATAATATTTATATACAGATTTGTATCCATCCTTGGCCCTCACTGAGGATGTAGAGTGCCCGGATGGTGCCCCACTGGTTTAGTGTTTTATATGTTTACACATCTGGATCATTATATATTAAAGTTGTCTATACAATTTGGATTTTTAGAGACACTAATATCAAAATGGCCTGGTAAAAGGAGTTCATAACTATTCATAACAAAAAAATAGCATAAAAACTAACAATTTGGACACATGTTGGTTCAATTCTACATAAACTATTCCAGAACTTGTCCATAATATAAAAGCTAATTTCTCCCAAATATTGTGCAAGTAACGGCTTACCTGTACTATAACTCCGTACAAAATGTCAAACTGCTGAATGTTACGTTTATATTTTTTCTTCAGCAGAGTTAAATATTCTGATTCAACTATTCAAGAGTTGTGCTCTTGACAATGTTGGTTCAACCAAACAGTACTGAAGCTAGTTAGTATTTCATGTTCTACATGGTATTGGGATAATCTGCCAGTTACCTAGCTACTTAACCAGATTTAGTTAGGAACTGTACCTCTGCATAGAGCCTTTCAAACCACTTAGCCATTGTCTTGTTATACTTGCCTTGATTCGTGCACCGCTGGTTTCTTCAAGTTCACGTATTTTAGCTCCGCCGCGACCTTTTGAAAGAAGCAAGACATCAAGCATGTGCAAGACCTGCTAGATAACTACGAGCTAGCACTTGGCTAATCACAAGAGAGGTTGGTTTTGTAATTGGTGACCTACCTATAACCCTTCCAATTAACGTATTGTCTACAGTGAAAGTGACCGGCAGTGTAAAACCCGAACGGTCTGCCACAGCGCCCCGGCCACCGCGCCAACAAACACTTGTGTTACCACATCCACTTCGTGAATCCACTTGGCCGTTGCCGCCATCGCTGTTCCCCCAATTTTGACATTGCGAACTGTTTCTGTCAGCAACCCCTCGCGGCGCTTCAAATCCACCACCATTTCTCGGCCCAAAGCACACATTTTCCTTTTCACTTTTTCTAGACAACTTAAAATCTTTCGAGCCAGAGATAACAGGCGCAGATTCTTCATATTCATCCTCCCAGTCCGACATTACAAACACAACTAAAAGTTGTTCAGGTATAGGGTCACCTACTACGCCAATGACCACGTCGATGGTGTTCTCTAACTTCCGGTTTCGTAACCTTAAGTGACCTTATCAATTCTTATAATATACGTTGTTTTAATCATACACTTGCTGTAGATTTCTTTTTATGAATACAGTGTAGTGTCCCTCCCTCCACATTAATGAAGCTGTTGTTCAGCAAAGAGGATTGATGGATGAAAAACATTTCTGGTGTAAATCGTTGTACATTCGACTCTGGTAGGCTAGCGTGTAGTACAACATCAATATTAGGAACATTATCATTACTCCAAAGAAAGAGAAGAGCGAATATCTGACCAAGAGAGGGGTTACGTTTGACTTGCTGAGGGGTGATAACTGAGGAGGAAGAACGGGATTTCTTTAGAGGAATGATAATGTTTCTAATATGGATGCTGTAGTGTAGCTAAATGCTGTCCAAGGCTAGTGTGTAGCTACTTCAGATGACAGTAGTGCTGTCCAAGGTACCTCAGAGACTCAGACAGCCAGCACTATATTCTTTGGGATGTGTAAAGTTCATGTTTTCTAAATTGAGTCCTGTAGGTCAGCTTAATGTAGTTTTATTTTTTTCAAGACAAACAGACCATAAAGACTGTTTATATTTCTTGTTTATTGACATATAATAGTAAAATTCATTTAGCATCTTTTTTCCCGATAAATATTTTAAGCTCTGATATGTGCACTTTAATAAATTAATTTAAAAGAAATAAAAATGTTAACATTATTAAGCATTTATTTTTAAGGCAGTTTTGTGTAATAAATGCCTCCTGTATGAGTAGTGGAGAGACTTCTGTAGTAAGTTTGCAGTCATTGAAATTGTGTAATAGAAATTTCTAAACCTCTGCTGACACCTGTATACATTTATCTAGATAGGCACTGTAACAATTTTTAACCCAGTTCCTACATACTGTGCCTATGGAAAGTATTCAGATCCCTTCCCTTTTCCCACATTTTGTGGTGTTATAGACTTTTTTGCCATCAATCTACATACAATTCCCCATAATGACAAACCCCATTTAAAAAAAATGTGTTCCAATCTATAAAACAACAGAAATATCTCATGTACACATTCAGACTCTTTATTCACTACTTTGTAGAAGCTTCTTGTCCTCATTCTCTGTCAAACTAGATCGGTACAGTTGTAGAACTATTATCTTCAGGTCTCCCTATTGATTATTTGTGGCGTTTAAGTCGGGCTTTGACTGGACCACCCAAGGACATTCACAGACTTGTCCAAAAGCTTTGGTTTGTTGTTGTGCTGAAAGATTAATCTTCACTCCAGTCTAGGATTTTGTGCACTCTGGACTAGAGACCACACTTGACTCCATTCATCCTTCCCTCAATCCTGATCAATCTCGAAGTACTTGTTACTCATAAGGATCCACATAGCACGATGATCCCACCACCAATGAGACAGGATATTACCTTTTTTTTTTTCAATGCATGAAAGATGGGGATTTACCTTATATTTATGGGGTATTGTGTGTAGGTAAATTGGAATTCATTTTTTATTTAATGAATTCTCACATTTAGTCTGATGGGGTCTGTATACTTTCCAAAAGCATATATGTACAGGATATATTTGTTTTATAATTTACAATGCAAAAAGGCAACATTAAGCTTTTTCAGAATAAACTGATTGAAAGAAAATGTATTGTTAGTCAAGTACAGCAGATGCCTCTCTTCCATCCAAAACCCTTTCTTCTACTGGCTCTGATTAAAAATGTACTTACTGTGACAAGTTGTAGCCTGTCCCAACTATCTTAAAAGGAACGCAGACACTGAAAGTCACTAAGAATTAGAACATCTGCTATATTGCTAAAAAGTTTAATAGATAAAACCTCAATTCTGCAGCCCAAAAGTGACATTGAGTTCATATTCAATAGTGTTAAAATGGATTCATTACTCAGTCTGGCCTCCGACCTCTATGCAAGTACCACTGTCTGTATCACTTTAGTTTTATTCAGGTTTAAGTATCCGAAAGAACACATAATTACAGAACATAAAACCACCAGTGACGTAATGTAGGTTTAAAATTCTCGCCAGTCGTCCAAAGTCAAACAATTGTGCTTTCAGTTGAGTTTAACTCTGATCAAATACTGAGGCCATTCTCATCCAAATCTAATTTTAACACACAGCTATAAATTCTGCTAGTGACATATAGACAGAAATGATATACATGTTACATTCTACTATCAATGTTATTCAGTTAAGCCAATGCAAAAAATAAAATAAAAACAACAATGGAATCTTAACAAAACATATTGTTCATTCTGTCTTTGTCCTTCAAGAAAAAAAAGGCAACATAGGCGACAAAATAAAATGTCTGCCACACTTTTGTGCATACAGTAATGTAATTCATTAGCAGTCTTCTTTGCTCAGGTTGCGTTGCAGTCAAACAGTGCTGCTGCCTCATAAGCAGAGGGCCATGCAAACAACACACTACATGACATTCAGAGATTAAGCTCTTTGACAACAGACTTGTAACAATGTTTGCTTCTTCATGACGCCTCTGTGTATCTCTGTGGACAGTACCATCAGTGACGACCTGTTGGACAATAGACTTTAGAACCCTTCTCTAGACCAAAGGACCCTGTGTGCTCCAATGGGTACTAGGCTGGTGGGTTCATATACAACATCTTTAAGAGGCTTACATAGTGGACCTCTCTGTCGGTGTATGTAACCTAACTCCTCTTGTCTCATCCCATATCACTCAAGTCCTGATCATTATAGCTACGTGACTATGTGTTGCCTGGCTACCCCTTGTCTCCCACCTGTCATAGACAAAATTTCGAAGTGTTCGCTGTCATTTTGCCTACAGTACATGGGTATATGAGCTGTAATTGGACAGACAGCACTGTGCTCCGTATTGGTCATGGTGACCAAATGTACCACAGCCTTGTTTTACCAGTTAGTTTCAGAGCTATATCTGAAGTTATTCTTTGCTGTTTCTCTTTTAGGCAAATGATTCACAACTTTACTTCAATGAAATTCTGTTATTATTATTTATCAATTAGTCATTGTATTACCTATTACTAAATTGTGAGCTTGTTAAGAACATTTAGCTAATATTATCTGTTCAAAAGGGCCTCCCCGGGGTTTGGAGTATACATTACCGGAACATGCAGGTCAAAGGGTAAACGGCTGAGATGTGGAGCTCATGAGGTTGGGCTATGTCATCATGATTGTGTTTCCAGGGCTACCAAAGGGGCATGGGGACTCGACTGCTCCTGACACCGATGTGCAATTTAGACATGCAGCATTCATGCACAGTTGAGGGCAAACAGTACCATTATCTGACCATGCTACTTTTTGTTCAACCTCCCTCCCCCATCTCTCTTACTTATGTAGGTTTCTCTATTTGTTTCTGTTTCAGAAAATAGTCCATGCAATGATATGTAAACGACGGTAAAGTGAGTCTGACACGTTTGAATAACATCCCGAATGTTAAAAGGAGCGAGGACCCCCAACAAAGTTACAATCAGAACTTTCAATTTTATTGGATATTTGCCCGCAAGTCGTCTGCACTGGATGGTCTTACTGATCGTGTTTGTGTCAACTGCTGGGGTTATTTTATGAACTCCATGGAACACTTATTTTAATCATACATGGAGAGGCTGGTTCAGGGACCCTGCGCTGCCTCCTACAGAGCTGTGACATCCGGTCAGGCTTTTTGAAGACGCCCTATCTACAGTCTGCAGAGCTTCCAAGCAGCCTGTACTGTCGTCCGTGAGATGGGATTGGAAGTCACCCCGCTGGGACAAGAAATCAAACTGGTCCACCACCGACTCCATGTCATGACCGGTGATGAAAAGATCAGTCTCGCCCCAGTTGCTAAAGACAGGGTCAACATGGGAGCCGTCACAGGAACAGCTACTGTAGCCATACAAAGAGGACTGATTTGGGGGTTTGTTATCCGCAGATGTCTGGGTCAGGTTTTGTGCTGAGCGGGACTTCCCAAGCCCTTGACCTGGGTCTAACGCCTTCCCTTCACATGCACAGGAGAGCAGGCGCCCTGGCTCTACCTCCAGGCTCATGTGCCTTCTCCAGGGACCCTCCTCCCTTAAGCTGGGCTTCCCCCTCAGCTGAACCTCGCCCCAGGCAGGTCCCCCCTCCTCTCTATCATCCACCCCAGAGTCCAGCGTCGCGGAAGGGCCAGAGCTCTCTTCAACCCATCTGCCTTTAGGAGAATCACGGCTGGGGTTGAGCGGGCATTTGTTCCGGGGTTCCTTAGGAGATCGCTGGAGGCTGGCGCCACTAGAGGACGGTGGAGGGAGCGAGAGGCCCGGGAAGTCAGCTTGCCCGAGGAGACTACTGGGCATATCGAGGAGTGGGTCGGGACTCTCAGGGGGGAGGAGGGGCGAGGGTGTAAGAGATGTGGTTGAGGCCGGGTAAGAGGGGGGGCTGTTGTTTTGAGTGAGCGAGCTGGGGGCCAGGATGAGCTGTAGGCCTCCCGGAAGATGGTTGCCCATGCTTGATCGACACCTTCCACCATCACCTCCACCTTGAGGCCCACTTCTGCCAGAGGACAGGTCCTTACTGTGGGCGGCGCTCTCATAGTCGGTGGTCTGCTCAAACAGGGGCAGGGAGGAGAGGGTCAGGGCTGACGAGCCCTTTAGAAGCACCTGCCTGTAAACGTCCAGCAGAGAGTCCAGCTTTGACTCTATGGACGTCACCTGGGGGGGTAAGAAGGAGAGAGAAGAGGGGTCACTCCTTCAGGAGTAAGTACACACAGACATACCAGGGTGACCAGCTTAAACACTCACCTGTCTCTCCACCTTACAAACACGTCCCAGCATGCTTAGGTCCCCCAGACCTTCCCCGTCAGGGTGAAGCTTTTCCCGGATCTTCTTGTCCATGGGGATCTGACCCTTACCCAGTATCTGATCCACCCTGCAATGCAAACACACACTTGTTGTATTACACACAAACAAGGAACTAACAGGCGCATTGAACCCCAGTGGAGTCTCTAACCAGGGCAATCCACAGCAGCCAACAGACCTAACTCTATGGGAGCGCCGTTTGATTTGGTTAGCACAGACACAACATACCATGACTCCAATTGACAACACACGCTACAGATATTCACCACACACAGGCTACTGTTAATACACGTTTCCAGAAAACAAAAACAAAAATCTACATAGTAATTCACTATGCACGTTGAAAACAATAATTTGCTCCAACTACTGCACCAACTACAGCCATTCTCTGTGTTCACACATTTTTTTAGATCCTTGATCCTTTCCAATCATCTGGTGGAGGAACAACGATTCTGTTAGTGAAGTTACAGCAGCAGTTCTCTACCTATGTTCCCCGAGCTCAGCATGCAAGACATTTCGGACAAAATACACACATTGAGAGAAGCTTTTTCTATGACATGCTTGGCGAGGCGTTCCACACATATGCTAGAGGAATGCTTCTACTGATTTGGAAGCATTTCCAAATGCCTTTATGTCATCAGGGAGTCCAATGCTTCTAAAACAAGGTCGAAAGCAGTGTCCTGTTTCTGGTCAAACTATGGTGTTCTAATTCTAAATATCTAAAAGTAACTCAAAAGTGCAGTACAGTATGGCAGAAACATGAAGTCAATTGAAAGCCTGTGGGCGGAGCCATCACCGTATTCCCCTCAAACCTATCCTTCTTCTGGTGATCTACAAAGGCGCTGCGCTCCCTGATGAACACGTGGACAAAGCATCATCTAAAAGCGCCAAACGTTGTCATCTGAATGAGGACCGGTGGAGCGGGTGAAGTTGGGCGTTCTGGTATTGGGAATGTATTTAGGGGTTGGTGAGGGAGG
Organism: Esox niger; assembly: GCA_016801105.1. Taxonomy (NCBI): domain Eukaryota; kingdom Metazoa; phylum Chordata; class Actinopteri; order Esociformes; family Esocidae; genus Esox; species Esox niger. Next base: position 38,551 of record JACXGJ010001896.1, read on the forward strand.
GAGGTCGTCTAACCCTGGGACAGGCTTCATCCCTGGGGCGGACTTCCTCCTGGCCTGGCTGTAATATAAGTGCAGGGAGGGGGAGGACTTGTTTCTGGGTTTGCTGCTCAGGCTGGAGCCCAATCCAGAGGCCAGTCTGTATGAAAGAGACATGGGGTTCAGATACAGCACACGCACACGCGCACACACACACACACACACGCACACACACACATACATACACACACACACATGCACACACGCACACACCCACACACCCACACTCCCACACATACACACATACACACAAACACACAAAAAGCATGGACACAGAAAGACAAACACACCCACACACACACACACACACACACACATTGATAAAAACATTTGAGAAACTAAAAATGACAGGACCCACGTACCAACTACAATTCCACTCTCTAGAACCAGGCTAGACAACCACTACAACCCTCCAGTAGCACACCACTGTAGACTCTGTTACTCAGTTATAGTCAACTGCAAATCTAACCAGCTTATGTCACCGATGGAACAACCACAACAAGACTAATTCCTGACACCTCATGGTTGGTTAGTCTCTAAACCAAAATTAGCAAAGTGTTATGAGAAAACCCGAGTGAGTTACTGCATTGTTTTCCGGGGAAAAGGAAGCTAGGTTGAAGATAATGTCCTTGAAATCCGGATGTGTACGATTTCTGCCGATGCCACTTAGGGTGGTTAGTCTCAGACTTTGTTGAAAATAACACCATGCAACATTCTTTATGAGTCACACAGAGAGAGATTCATGAAATTTCTAGAGCTCTCCCATAGAGATGTAGAGACCACACTTCTGTATTTTCCCCATCTTTAAGGGCACAAGCATTGCCAATATTCCTGTCTCCAGTTTAAAGCAGTACATGTTCTTCCATGTTATTTCTGAAGAACAGATGTAAAGCAGCCATCCTTCCATTGCCCACCCAGTCCCAACCTGTTGATCGCTCCAAAGGCCCTCAATGACCGGGGCCTTGGGGGTATTTTCCATGTCCTCTATACATCTCTACAGGTCAGCCTATGTTAAGCAGGAGAATGGGGGGACGGGGATGTTGTCTAACCCTGGGACAGACTTGGTCCCTGGCATGGACTTCCTCCTGGCTTGGCTGTAATATAAGTGCAGGGAGGGGGAGGAAAAGGTCTTGGCTCTGGGGTTCAGAGGGAGCTGAGAAGGACCCACTATGGTGTCCAGCCTGGGGGGGGAGTCGTACATCACACACACACAAACACACATTAATGAAGTGGACGAGGTGAACCTAGATGGAATGCTTCGTGTGTGTTTGTTTGTGTGTGTATTTGTATCTCACCTAGTCTGTAGACTCTTAATTCTGCAGAGCATATCCAGATGTCCTGCAGAGTATTGCTCAATCACATCTTTTACATCGTACGGACGTAGAGTCTCCTTAAACTTCTTCTTAGCGACATGAAACTTCATGATCCTGATTGGAAAAGCAAGGATTATGAAACATTGTGCCAAAATCTATGTGTAATCCCATAGTTCGCCACTAGATGGCAACAGCAGCTAACCAGGCATAACCTCAGCTGTCGTCGCTGTTACTGCAGCCGTTACCATTGTTTTTTTCGGAGCATCTAAAATAAACATTGTGCAGATCTTTTAACAAGAACAATATGAAACCTTAGCAAACCTTAACATATCAACAGAACCTGGCAGCTATTTTGAAACCAAACCACACTTGAATTGTATTACCCCTCTACCACCAACGAGTCTAACTGGTGCTGGGTGAATAATATTGATGCAGGTAAGTGGATCTCTCTAGTCGGTTCATTCTGATTTGCTAATGGCTCCAGGACTGCTCCAGTTGCTCATTATCTCCACTGTATAAATGGAAACCAGCATGACAGACGAGCTGCTGCAATAACAGTTCTGAAGGAGAGGGTGTCAACCTGACACCCTGGGAAAGGCTGTTCAACCCCCCCGCCCCCCACCGTGCCCACTGAGGCAGGCCGCTGGAACGGTCTGTGCTGGGGCAGGGGGGGAAGCCGCATCCTGGGGGTGGAAACTGGGAGACATCTTTCCACGCCTCAGAGAGAGGTATTGATAGACGGTGAGTGCTAGTCAGGCGGCCACACGGGTCAACAGAGGCCCAGTGTCAGTGCCAGAGTAAGGGGCCAGCTGCAAGAAACACAGCTCCCTGACCAATCAATACCCTCTTGGTCGGTTTGGGTGACCTGCTGAGGGACAGTAGGGTCACTTACTGTAACTTGGTTGTTTTCTTTAAAGCAGAATTTCTTCAATATTACCCATCAGGTCAGAAGACTGGAGACAGGCCAGGTGACACCATGGCTTCCAGATAGTTATTTGTGGTCACCCATGTGGAGAATGTAATTCTGGCTAATTTGTTGTGGGTTTTCACACGTCCTGGTTGAACCCTGACAATATTGTAGCTTTAATGGTGCTTGCACACATGTACGTGTTTCTCAAAAGCCAATAGTTATCACCACAAATTTTAAGATCCAATATGTCATGTTGAAAATATTCATTGAAAACAGACATTGGCAGCACACAGACTGAATGACATTTACTCACACAGGTGCAACAGCTAATGTGGAACCTAACAAACTAAACAGGTGGCCAAACAGAACAATTTGAGAGCCTCATCTTGAAATAGGCCATGGATTCCATGATAGTGAAATACTGTAATTTCCCAGAAAGAGGAACCTGAGGATCCTATTTTTATCCACGAAGGATGTTAGAGATAGTTAGTTACCTCTGCAAGCCCATGATAACTAGTCCAAAGGAACAGCTTGCCAAAACCCTTTCAGTCTAATGCTTCTTAGCAATTAAGCAATGTTTAAATGTTTAATAATAAAAATTATATCTACAAGTTAGTTTGATTGGGGAAGTAGATAAAGGGTTCAAACTAAACCTTTAAGAATTATATCTTTAATTTACATTCACATAGAGTACCCAAATACAAAAAACAAATAATGGTTAGATAAACCCAAACAACCTATGGTTTGGATATATAACCCAGAGTGTTCTGTCCAGGATTTACCCAATGCTAGGTTACAAAATAACCAGAATTTGGTAGTTTTTAATATAGTATTTTTTTGAGAGTGTGGGTTCGGCAGAATCTTCTGAAGCCTCTCACAGCAGTAGGCTGTCAACTGACAGAGATACTGTAAGAAAAAATCCCTCCCTGGTCAGGCAGACAAACACAATACTCTACAATCCACAGGCCTTGCCATGAGGAAGTGTGAGATCTGAGCGAGCAACAACAACACGGAGGCGCTCAATGCTGTGGATCTGTTCCTTTACGAATCTTAGAAGAGGAGGCATAGGTTCATTTTAAAGCACTGGAAGACCTAACTACCTACATATACACACACACACACACACACACACACATATATATATACACACACACATAGGAACAGTGTATCTGGTGATAAATAAAGAGATATACTGTAGATCAGCACTCACCTGACGGCTCTAATGACGGCCTTCAGGGGAGCTGATAGATCCTCCATGGTGACATCACAGTGACAGCCTCGGTCGTCAAGAATGTCATCATTTCCCATCCCTGGCTCCACTGAGAAACAGAGAGAAGTGCTGTGTCAGTGGAGCTAGCGTTGGCGTGGGGAGATAAGGATGTGTACTGTATGTTGTCGACAGCCAATAATAAGAGAGCAGTCTGAGACCTTCTTTTGTCTGATTCATTGTTCATAGCATAGGAGCCCCAAGCAGCGGAGATAAAATACAAACAGGGAAATGCAAACAGACAAAAACCTTTTTTAGTTATGTTCAGTTTGACTTATGTTTTTCTATTTACCGTAATGGAGCTTCATATAATGTTACAATTGAAGGACCTAGGTACTTCTGAGAGATGTTAATCTATCTCTGTGAAATAGATATGCGTTACACACACCTCCTTGCCACTTACCCTCAGACGGTACAGCGCGCGATTGGCTTTTAAGGCGTAGGGAGGGTCTAAAGCGTGTGCGGTCATTGAAGCTCCAGCTCTTCTGCACCTTGACAGGACTGCTGCCGGTTTCATCGTTGCCTGGGGAGCAGCGGCGATCGTTGTTGACTGGCATCTGACGGCCCTTCATGCTTTGGCCACGGGGGCTTGCCATCCGTACACGCTCCTTAAAGCTCAACTTCGTACTGGAGAGAAATACAAAAAAAGTATGAGAGAGGGGGAACATGATACCCTGTAAGAAATCACACCTACCCTTCCACACCACAATCAGAGTAACCCTCCAGTCCCCAAATCAGATTTCCTGAATTTAATTTATTTTACAGCAGGGGCTCCCCCCGGTAGAACAGGTGATATACGTTTTTTTTCTTCTAATAGTGACTATGACCTTGTGTAAATAGTGTAATATCATGTGATATCAGAATATCAGTGTGAAGTAAGCATGATCTGAAATACATCACAATGTTTTGGGACAAGGCTTTTTTATGATCTTCAGCACTGATGATGTCCCCCTTGCCCCATCTGAATGAATGCATGACCCTGTCCACTCTGTTCTAAGGGTCATTGCGTGTTCCCAAGATTCCCAACTAAAATTGGGTCATTATATTTTGTAGCTAGAACCATTTAAAAGCCAAAGAAACATTTCTGAAGAAAACAGAAACCGCTTTTTATTATAACCGCATTTATAGATTACTCACGAAACTGCAGTTCTATGAAGCAAGCATTTCTTCTCTCAGAGTTTTCCTCACAACAACAAATAACACATTTTCAGGCCAACACTGAGGGTTCTTCAAAATTCATAAGCACATTCAATGACAAAGTTTTCCTTGGTTCCAACTATTGTAAGTAGAACCATTGACTAATATGAAGAACCCTCTCACTACTAAATAATAACCCTTTTCACCACAAATGGTACAACCTGGAACCAAAAAGGGACAAACAAAGAAACCTCATTTTCTTAGTGTCCACAGCATGTAGTCATTGAGGACCTAAAGCTCTGGGGGGTTTCTGTGTTAGGCAATTACTTGGAAACAAGTAATTGCAAGAAATCCCCTTCAATCAAACTGATACAGTCCTTCCTTTTTATATGATAGGCCAAAATCCCAGTGTTTTTACAGTTATTCTACCAGGTATGAATGCTATGAACACATTCTTATTCACAGCAGTGACCTGGGAGCAATTAGGGTTAAAAGTCTTTTTCAGGGACAACAGAACCTGTGTTGTGTCAGTGGGCATTTACTCTGTGTAGAAGTACTTGCTTTATAGATGGTGGGAGTTGCATCTCCTGGCTCCTCCTAGCCATTGCAACAGGAATATCATGCAATTCTGTGATCCAATCAGATGGAATGACTGCAGGCCCAATGATTAGGCTTGATTTTGCAGGCACTAACAGTTTCAGTGGATCATATGGGTATATTGTAATCCAATAACCATCAGGAAGTAATAAATGATAACGATAACTCTTGACCGAGCCTATCCCAAAGAACATTATTAATTTGTGGGATCTATGAAAGAAAGTGATGAGTTGAGTGAAAGATCAGTCATGATGATGCTGAAACCGTTTCTTAAAATGTCATGCAGTGACATCGTGCAGCCAAGCAAATGGACATGAGCAGATTTTATGGAAAGAAAGACTGTGTGCAGATTTCTAGCATTTCCCTTGCGCAGGGAGACTAAAATACAGTTTGTTTTGAGTCAGATAACACACAAGCCTAAAAATCCCTATAAACAAACAGGCAACAGGCAGCAGAGCCATAAGACAAACAAAGGGCCACTCGTTTCATTGGACGGTAAGGGCCCACCGTAGGTGACGGTCTTCCATGCACTTGGCAGTTAGTCAGCATTCCTAAAGGTCATGTGACCAGGGAGGAGGGGATGCTGGGTAGTGGGTGCTTCCTACATTTCTGTGCGTAATACCTTGTGAAGCGCCTTCTATTACTATGACCCTTACTAGGTAGAGAGGGAGACAGAGGAGGAGCGGTTAACAAACCAGGTACATGGAGGGATACAAATAGAGGAGGTGGTGTTGAACAAACTAGGTATGAGGAGGGATTCAGATAGAGGAGGAGGTGGTCAATAAACCAGATAGAGGAGGAGGTGGTTAATAAACCAGAAAGGGAAGAGAGGGAGACAAAACATAAAACTTGCCGACATACACACACACACACACATACACACACAAACGAATAAACACACATGCGTGCAAACACAGACATGCACATTGTTTGGCTGTGTTGAGCCAATTGAGTTTACAAGTCTGTTTTCACTAACACATTTGCTTCCATAAAGCAACTAGTAACATAACCGCAGTTGTAACGCATTGATATGTGCTATGCTTAGGAAAAGTCTAATTATACAGCTAATTGTATAGTTTCAAAGCTCGGGTGTAATTGTAATTTTTAAAGCTCTCTGAATAAACCGTAACAAGTAATTTGAGAAGCGAAATAAAAGAACACAAAGACTTCTAACAGTTTGGAGGATTAACAGGGAATGCCGGTGTGCTCGTGCGCGCGCACATGGGCTACGCTTTCCTGTACTGTGCCTAATGTCTCCCAACATAAAATCTAAATGAATAAAAGCTGCACTGGCATGACACAAGGAATCCTCCATTGCCAAAGAAGCACTGTATTGTAAAAACAATAACTTCAAATCATAATTAAAGTCACAAATCTCTCTGTCTCTTTCTGCTCTGCTTGTCTTTGGGCCTGCCGACAGAGACTGGTGTTTGAGGAGTTATATAAATACCCTTGGAATGGAAAATGCACGTCATGGTGCAGACATGGTACAGACGCCGATTTACACGCACACACGCGAACACACGCACACACATGCACACTTGCACACAAATGCACGCACACGCACACACACGCACACACATGCGCACACATACACACACACACACACGCACACACATGCCCACACACACACACACACACACACACACACACACACGCAACACTGTAGAAATACACACATACAGTGTAGAAATACACACATAAATGTTCTCTATTTGTCTTAAACACACGCAGTGTGACAAAAGTGCTCCATTCCTGGTGTCTAGGAAACAAGTGAGATGCTCTCAGAAACAGAAACGGACTCCATTCTCAAACTAATCCACTACACAGACAATGTGAATGATGGACCTGTGTGTGATGTGTGTAGAGGGCCAGAGCTACAAACCTGCTAGACATCTCGCCATGTTCTTTCCTTTAGATGTTAGTGGGAAGAGAGGATAGAGACAAAGGGAGAGATATCAGTGGTTAATTACAGAGTCTGGGAATAGACAGAGGAAGGCCAACGGATTTCATAACAT
>JACXGJ010001896.1:45928-74663 GCA_016801105.1 Esox niger
GGGGGGGGGGGGTGGGTGGGGGGGGGGGGGGGGGGGGGGGGGGGGGGGGGGGGGGGGGGGGGGGGGGGGGGGGGGGGTGTATGTGTGTGTGTGCAGACCTACAGAGGGTGTGCATGTGAGAGTGTGAATTATATAGCAGGTTGAAGAGACACTATTTCCAGGCTACCTCTACTCTGCCCATACACACTACACACACAATAACACAGAGCCATATATACACACATACACACACAAGTCTTCAGAAGATGTCATATGTCATATATGATATGTGGATGTCATTTTATCACAGGAAACGTGGAAATAGTTTTAATCATGTATGCTCTGTTTCACTTCTCATGTATAAATAAAAAAGAAAGTCGTTTTTGTAAGTATCTTTGTGGGGTGGCCTGGAAATATTGGACTATTTAATGGCAGCCAACTGAGTATACACATGGAATATCGAAAGCCGTTGATGAGCTGATTAAACTCAAATACATGCAGCGAGCAAGATCCGGAGACCACCCACAAACACGCAAGGAGCAGATGGGTCCAGAAGCAGAAGGAGCGCAGAGGATTAAGGGGAAAAGAAGAAGCAGATCACTACAGAAGCCATTATGCAGTTGTTACCTACTTTGCAGGACTGCAGGTATGCAACGCCTTCAAATGAGGCTTCCAGGTAGCTATGGAAACCGAGTTCTCATCAGCAGCATAGCTACGCCAGACACACTACGTGAGTCACCGAGAGACAAAGAGATAGAGACGGGGACGGGAGGGAGAACGGGGGGATGTTTTTTTTTCAAACAAGGCCAGAGGGAACGGAAGACGGGGGGGCAAAAAGAGAGTGTTTAGTAAAACCGGTGGTGTGGAGGTGTCACGGGGTGGGCGTATACATGCCTGAAGGGGGAGCGGTCACCCTGGTAGTGCTGCCACGTGGCACTGAGGTAGGGACGGGCACCGTCCGTGGAGTAGAGGCGCCAAGCAGCCTGGGGTACGAGGTGACACGCAGACAGACGCATTGGAGCCACGTGGTGAGGTGATACAGATACAGTACATGAAGAGATGCACAACAACCACAATATGAACACAAACACACGCACACACACATCAACAGACACACACCACAGTGTGTCACCACAGACCAAGAGTGGCACCGGTACTCAACAGGGAAAATCCTTTCAACCGCAGACATTATCTGCCTGAAAAAATACATGAAATTTATGACATATTGAAATAATAACCGTGCCCTTCAAACTTTGTTCTCTTAAAGAATCCTCAATTTGGCATTCTAGTTGTCAACTTGTTGAGATAATCTGAAAAGATTTCACTCCATGCTTTCTGAAACACCTCGCACAAGTTGGATTGGCTTGATGGACGCTTCTTTTGTACCATATGGTCAAGCTGCTCTTACAACAGTTCAAATAGGGTTGAGATCCGGTGACTGATCTGGCCACTCTATTATAGACAGTTGACTGCTTCTTCCCTAAATAGTTCTTTCATAGTTTGGAGCTCTGCTTTGGGTCATTGTACTGTTGTAGGAGGATATGGGCTCCAATCAAGCACCATCCACATGGTATGGCATGGACAGTTTTATTGCTTTTTTAATCAGCACAACAGTTTTTAGCATAATTGCAAAAGTTTTTTTTAATGATCAATAAACGTTTTAAAATGATATGCTTGGAATAGAAAACACAACATGCCATTGGAGCACAAGACTGATGTTAGCCGATAATGAGCCTCTGTACGCCATGTAGAGATTCCATAAAAAATCTGCTGTTTCCAGCTACTATAGTCATTTACAGCATTTACAATTTCACTGATCAATGTGGTGTTATTTTATTGGACAAAATCTTCACTTTTCTTTAAAAATGAGGACATTTCTAAATGACCCAAAACTTTTGAACGGTTGTGTTTGTGGTCTACTTAGCAATGCTATACCAAAGCAATGAATAAAGTAGAATGACAGTGGAAAATGGGAGCTAACTTGAATGAATGAGTCAAACGAATGACCTAATGGTTTGTCTGCACTGATGGTGAAATATGTAGAAAAATAAGATGTGTGTTTATTTTGTGGAGTTTATCAGCTATGTTGGGTTGATGGTGTATTGTAATAGAACAGGTTTTGTCAGCTAGGATGAGAAATGCCGAAGACATAAATTCACATGGGAATAGCAGTGGTGAAAACAGCTAATAAATTTCAGCACTATATTTCCTTTAGACCTAAGAGAGAACAAACAGTCTCAGTCACGGTTAGATATCAAGTACACACACACACACACACACACATACACACAAATTTGTTTTTCTGTCCTTGACGGCCCCAGAAAACCTAAATCTGAACTTAGCTTCAATAACATAAATGTCATGCCTGAACTTAACCCAGCCCTAACGCCTAACACTGAATCTAAACAGTAATATTTAAGTAACACTAACTCTGACATCAATTGTACATTTTGGGCAAATATTTAGCTGAAGTAAAGTATGAAACAGACTTGGGACTTGGGGCCCTGTCACACCGTAGTGCTCATGTACATTTCTTTAAAAACATATATTTCGAATATCAAGACATTTGGGTAGAAAGGACACCATGAACAAACACCAAAGAAATCATTCCCTATATTCCCTATCACCTAATCTTAACCCTAACCTTAACCTCAATAATGCCCAAATGCCTAAATCTAAAACGAAATCAAATTTTCACATTCAAACATGCCCAATTGTATGTTTTACCCAAAACCTAACCACTAAGCTAGAGGGGAGATTGAATTATCAGGTTTTAATATATATCAGGTTTTAATATATTTGTGGGTGTTCTCTACGCATGCACACACTCACACACACACACACACACACACACACACACGCACACACTACAAATTAGTTAAAGCATGTCAGATGATGGAGGGGTACGACACAACATACCTGGATGAGACTGGCTGCAGGGTTTCTTCTCTTCTCAAAGTGTTTCTGTCTATGTTGCTCCTGGACCTTCAGGGCAAAACCTGAGCCCAGGATACCCTGTACACACACACACACACCCACCCATAACGAGCTGAATCAATGGATATTGATCCCCTTCGATAACTCAACTCCAATGTCCGTTAGTGTTAGAGTGTGGATTAGCATGTGTGACTCACAGCAGGCAGGGCGAAGAAGGAGATCCCCATCAGAGTGAAGCCGGCGGCGATCAACCGACCGGTCCACGTCCGAGGAGTCTTGTCTCCGTAGCCGATGGTTGTCAGGGTGATCTGAAATCACATGCCATCATCACAGAGTTCAGAGTTCACAATACAGCTGTCAGATCTTATACTTCAACCCCCATAGCCCCACAACACCACAAAGACAGATGCTTCAAGGGATTGAAATACCCACCATAATTCTAAAGGGATTGAAAAACCCACCATTATTCTAAAGTGATTAAAATACCCACCATTATTCTAAAGGGATTGAAATACCCACCATTATTCTAAAGGGATTAAAATACCCCCCATTATTCTAAAGGGATTGAAATAACCACCATTATTCTAAAGGGATTAAAATACCCACCATTATTCTAAAGGAATTAAAATACCCACCATTATTCTAAAGGGATTTAAATACCCACCATTATTCTAAAGGGATTAAAATACACACCATTATTCTAAAGGAATTAAAATACCCACCATTATTCTAAAGGGATTAAAATACCCACCATTATTCTAATGGGATTGAAATACCCAACATTATTCTAAAGTGATTAAAATACCCACCATTATTCTAAAGGGATTGAAATACCCACCATAATTCTAAAGACATTGTTCCCCAGATGCGAATTTGTAGAATTTTACACAATAAATGTTTTTACTCAGTCACTACCAGCTGTTACAACACAATTCAGAAGGGCCCATTTTTACTACAGCGGGACTTTTTGCGTGTTGTGCAGTGATCCCCTTTCCCTGTCCCTGTTTTGCCATGCACATCTAATAAACTAGTCGCATCTGGAAATTACATTTATTGATCTGGTCATTTAAGCTGGTCTGAAGCAGAAGCCATTCATTGTTTATATTGACATCGTATTCGGTCTGGTAGGTAGAGATTGGAAGGTTTCTGAAGACCAGCCAAGCATGACTCAGTGGTTCTGTCATGTCTCAGTGTCATTAAGGTGTTTTAAGGTCATATTATAAATGAGCAAGTTTGGTTCACAGATACCAACAGTTTTAGTAAAATCAGGCAATATCATTGCTGTGTGATATTCTCTGTGACCTGGAAATGTAAAAGAATGGGCAAACAATTTGGACTTAAAAAAAAAGGCAAAATAAAAACTATATGTTTTTGTGATATCAACTAGCAAACAATCAAAAGCAGTACTAGTCAGTTGCATTTCATTTTATACTTGTTCCTCCGGGCCGCCCGTGGGAATCAAACCTACAAACCTGCCAGTGCAAGCACCATGCACTACCAATTGAGCTACAGGGGACACAGTCACTTGTCGTGTGTGTGTGTGTGTGTGTGTGTATGTGTGTGTGTGTGTGTGTGTGTGTGTGTGTGTGTGTGTGTGTGTGTGTGCGCGTGTGCACGCGTGCGTGTGTGCGTATGTAGACTTACTGTGCCCCACCACAGCGCATCGGCATAGGTAGCAAACTCTTTGTTGAAGTCCTTCTCCACAAGGTATACCAAGAATGAAGAGAAGATGAGTACCAGGAATCCTATGTACCAAGCAGTTACCAATTCCTGCAGGAGATCAACATGTTACGGTTACAAACGCATCAAACCAGCAGGAGGTGGGATAGATCTTTTTTGGAAATTGTTTTTCTGTTTTGTATTTCCTGACTTGATGCAAGAGACACGCAATGTCAGCCTAAGCAGGAAGCATCTGAAGTTCATTTGCTCAGCAATTCATTTGAGAACACAAATTGTAAATTGAAATGGTAGAACCATAACACTTGAACGGCGTTCATCCCGCATCTTGTCTACTTTTTGTTCATAATTGTGATGGGACTGATCACGAAAGCTGCTAACCCATTTTAAAGATGCGATTGTAAATCTTGCACACGGTGTTTCAGAAAGGGTCAATAAGAAAACCTGTGAGGAACCAGACACCGGAGTGAGCATTTGAGGCGAATTTTTCACGCTGAGTCGGACGACAGTCCAAATATGGTCGTACCTTGCTGTGCGCATAGACTACGGATCCCAGTAGTTTCCATGTACCTCCCCTGCGGTCCATGCGCACCATCCGTAAGATCTGCAGAAAGCGAAGGCTCCGCAAGGCAGACGTGGCAAATATGTTGCCTTGACTACCCGCTGACACCACAGCAACGGAAGCTATGAGGACAATGATGTCTAGAAAGAGACAGCGAGAGGGATACAGGTATATATTAGCATCAATACTATAGCAATTTCCAGTCTTGTAAACTTCAACACTATATAATGCATCACACTTGTAAATTTCACTGTTATATAGAAGTATTTACAGTCTTGTAAACAGTTATTTTATATAGCAGTATTAATCATCTTATTCACGTCAATACTATACAGAAGTATATAGTTTTGCAAAATTCAATACAATTGTAGAGGTATTTAGAGTCTTGTACATTATAATATTAAATAATATTTACATTGGGGAAAACCAAAATTAAGGATAACAATAATTTCTGTCAGTGTGTATAAATGTATTATGTTTTGAATAAAGGGGCAGGCCAAACAATTGAAATGGTAGGGTACATTTTGAACATGAGAAAACGCTCCCCATGGTTTCAACGGACAGTCAATGCCCAACAGCAGAGAGGAGAGAGGACCTGGGGCCTCAAATATGTTGATCTGGAGCACAGAGTTCGGTTAAGCAAATATACACAGTGTTCTGCCTTACAGGGATCTTACATTTCCAGTACTCCATTTCACACCATCACAGGAGAACAAAAAAGAGAGATGGAGGGACAATGAGAGGGGCAAAGAGGGTTCAAGCATATTTCCATCCTAGGTGATTATTCCAGAGAGGGTCCTAAAACACAAACCTCTACAGTTCCTTCACTACAAAGGGATAACATTGGGCTTCTCTTACATTCGCGTACATTCAATTCAGCAAACACGTTTGAAACTTGGCTGATCTCAGTATTCTCTATTGACAGAAGAAACAGATTGGGGTCTATGGGAACTGTGTGTATCCTTGTTTTACGAAAACCCAATGCCAGCTTATGTTCTCTTTGTGTATTTAAACCAGCCTTGGTTATTGGCAGCCTTGTTGAAATGAAAGGGCCTTCGCAGTGCAGCACACACATGCGCACACGCACGCACACACACACACACACACACACACACACACACACACACACACTCCTTACCTATGACACAGAAGGGTTTCCTGGCGAAACGTAGACGTCCTTGCCATCCCCTGTAGCGACAGCAGCAGCCGGCAGACCAAATCCTGAATATGTACTCAAGGCCAAACACCACGATCATCACAAACTCCTACAGGACAAATATGGGCGTTCACACACACAGACACACACAAGGTCAGATCCCGTTTAGTGATAATGGGAGACAATACGCCGAAAAGGGTTATAGTGAATAATAATGATCTCCAGTATTGCTTTGCCGATTAAAGCCAAATTCATTTGAACCCTGTCCCTTATTTCTGCAACGCAATTTATGAGGTGCTGAGAAACTACGTGATTACAATAAAGAAGGGTGGCATGCTATCCGGTGTTTCACTGTAACACACAACAGTTAAGTTAGCATGCACACACACGCACACACACACCTGCGTACAATAGAATCAACCTGCTACGCTCAGCATGTGCTTTGCTGGTTCTTATGGGAGGCAGTCATAGGCCGTTCCACATGAAGCCTACAGTAAGGATGTTCTAAAATACGACACGGGTCTACAGAAACACACAAGTTTGATGTGTATATGTATATTCACAACAGTTTGATGTGCATATTGGACATTAATTCAGGTGAAATATGGATTTTTGCACATTTTGCAAATACTGTATGCACATGTAAAATTGAAATAAGTCTGTACGTATTAACAAAAACAAATTATGTTCAGCATGTCTCGTTAGCGCAGCGAATAACACGACACAGTCTATTTTATAAATAGACTGTTGAATTTGACAGCATTTATGCCTTGTTTCAAGTTCATTCTTGGTTCATCCACTCTAAAGGTCTTCCTTATCCTACCAGGTCATTTTCAATTGCAGAGCTCACCAGCGCAATACTTCTTTTTAATGATGTTCCAAACCAAACAGTTGTTTTTGGTGAGCCTAAAGTCCTGGCTATCTTTCTGATTTCTTTCACATTTCTCAGCGACCGAATGGCTTCATTGACTGTATATATACATAACCCTGTTAAGATCTTCTCATCCTTTAGAAAGGACACACTAATCTTCCAAACCTTCATTTCACATGTAGAATTTCTTTCACTTTAGCCACTGACAATTTTGTTCCCTGGACTGCACACTGAAGTGACACACACAAACATACGTGTACAGTATATACACGCATTCCACAAACACACACAGACACACACATACACGCACACACACATACAAAACCAGGTCATTGGTATACTGTATGCTCTCACTCACCAGGATGAAGAGACATTGGTTGGACAGGTCCTGATACATAGGGATTGTGGAGAACACTGACAGAACCAGACAGCCAAACACCAAGATGAACCTGACACATAAAAACACACACACACTACATTATTTTACACATACAGAGCCTTGCATGAATTAAGCATTTACTCCCTTGGCTTTCTTGACTTTTTATTCTGTTAGAAAGTGGTATTATATTTGTTTTCTCCATTCTACTGTCTATTCGGTACTCTTCTAGTGTGCAGATAATTGACTTAATGTTTGTCAAGAGTGGTTGTTGATTGTTGCTATACAGTCATTTTCATGTTTTCCTGTAGATTCTTAGCAGACGTAAGTCATAACTTATACTGTACGGTCTTGAACGGTCTTCAAAAAATGATGTATTCTACATGTTTTCATTCAGTATTGCGCAGGTAAATGATGCTCAAATATTCCTCCCAAACCCCCCTCCCGAGAACCACTGGCTTCAAGGGATGGACTACAGAAACCCCCTTTAAAGAAACAAAAGGACTGCTCAACTACAAAAATCTTTGTTGAGCATGAATGAACTGATTGACAAATTGGGTCAGCTTTACTTGACTGCAAAAAAATGTAATTCCTCTGTACAGGCTCCTATATTAAAAATGTAGTACATGGAAAATAACTACAGCAGCCAGGTTATTATGTACACCCCCTGAGGTAAATGGTCAGACCACTGCCTCCAGCACAACGTTAACACTTAGTGGCATAAAACCACTAGTGGCATGTTGACACAACGGCGTCATGCGTTTGCTGCAGATTCGCCAGCCCGTCTCATCCTCTCCGAGGACCCATTGTGTCGGGTTCTGCGGAAGCTACTCATGCGAACCGAACTCGCGGTCATGGTCCTGGGACCGTTCCGAGACGCGGTGTGTTATCCTGCGGAAAGCAAGTGTGCGACAAAGCCAAACGCTGAGCCAATGAGGGACGGACCCGGTCAGGGACGGACACATTCAAACGTTGCTCAATTGGTGTCGAGGGGAATAAACATTAGCCACACAATCTAGAGACCGACACCAGCCGGTAGCATTGACACCGGACGGAAAGGCTCCATGGACAAGCTGCTTATGACAGATCCTGACCTAATTGTTCCGTGTTGGTGATTGCTTGTCCACTGGGGCGGCTTATTTGTATTTTTAGCTGATTGGAGTCCATCTGTAACTGTCTAACTATATCATTATTATTACAACTCCACCCTATTGGCTTGGCATGATTCTTGCCATTCTCTTTTGACCCCACTTATCAGCAAGCATCTTTCGCTCAAAGCATACCTGCTGACTGGATATTTCTGTTTTCCTTCTTCCACAGCATGACACTACCAGGTGGTCTGGGCTTCTTTAAGACTAAAGTAAGGGGGCGAACGACAATGGGGGGAAAAAATGCAACGCAGGGATGATGCAGTGGACGACAACTGCACCGTGAAGAGTGGAAGCAAGCCAATCAGATGTTTATCCAGCTGAGCCAGCTGTTGAAACGGCATAGAAATGTGCGATGAACAGACTGAGTCAAGATATATTCTCTGCTCTCTGCTGGTGTCTGTTCACCATTTCTCAATCTCTCTAAGTCTACTGTGCCTAGGGTCAGAACAGGGTTTTTTGTTTCGCAGTAAAAAGGCTATATTCTTCTAGTCAAGACACTCTTCCTGACCTATGACTTGATTTAGTCTTTGAGACTGTGTGTTTATCTACAGTATCTGTGTGTATCTCTATGTATGTGTATGAGGGAGAAAGAGTTTGAATGCATCTGTGAACGGGTCAGTCTTATCTAATCTCCGCAGCTCTGGGGCTTAAAATGTGTCTACGAGAGAGAGAAAGATTTTTTGCAGGCTCTCTGTCCTCTTCCCTCATTCTCCCCTTCATTGTCTCCTTTCCCCCGTCTTCTCCTTTCTCTCCCTCTTTCCCCCCCACTCCTGTTCCTCCCTTTCTCCTCTCCATTATCTCTTCTCTATGTTTCTTTCTCTTTCTCTCTTCTTTGTCGCTTTATGTCCGCTTCCCCCTCTATCCTCCCCTCTTTATCGCCTCTTCCCCTTCTCTCTTTATCTCGTCTTCCCCCTCACTGTCTTTTCTCTCCCTCCTTCTCATCTCCCCCTGCGCTTTAAGTGAACTCAGACGTTCTCTTTCAGACGGTGATTCATAACATCATTTATTTTCTGTGGGAATTACTATGAAATATGAAGGTGAGTAAAGGGCTGTCAGCAGTCCAGTCCAGGCTGCATTGTACCTGGGGGGTGGGGGGGGCATGGTTTGGACCGAACAGCCCTGGAACATCTGGCTTTGATAGAGCAGCAGACACTAATAGGGCTTCTCTGTCAGACAGGCCAGGCATGGACACCAGATCCATTCCCAGCTGCTGCAGTGCTCATAGTGTAAGTGTGTGTGTGTGTGTGTGTTCTTTCATGGGATGAATGGTGCCTCCCACTTTAATGTGTTGTCATTATACATGATAAGGACGCAGATGAATGACTGACCTCAAAATACTAATGCCAGTAGGTTGTTACTATTTGGACAGAGCCCCCTCCATTTAAAAATGGCCTAAGGAGGGACTTGGATTAACTCTGCATCATTACCCCAAACCAGCCTGGCTCTTCACGCTGCAATGACTAGATAGTACAACTAATACCTTTATGGTTAGGACCACCAGCAATCCATGATTCATACCTTCAATCAGCACTTGGACAGAGCCATGAAGGAACAACCCATCACATGGAGGATTAATCACTGCCATGACAGGACACTGTCTTCTGGATTGCGTGTATCAGATGGCATGGGTTACTTGTGTTACCCGGTTGTAAGGGTGAGCACATCAACGCGAAGTTTGTAGGACTTAAGGGAAGACAATATATGGCAAATGAATGACACAAAGACCATATTTGAATAGAAATAAAAGCAGCATTTCTGAAGTGATAGAGTTAGGATCAGCATGAATATACATAATCACAAAGTAGTTTGAATAAAAAATTTATTAAAAAAGTAGAAAAGATATAGAAAAAGTATTGGTAAAGGTATACTTTCTTTTCCCCTTTCAAGTCGCTATGTTCAGTCAGTCAAGTGTTCTCTTTTATTGTTGTAAGTTAGTCTCTGGTGGTTACTCTCTGTTTCTGCAGCTCTAGAATCTTTTGAAAATGTCCTAGCTAACCATATAAGAGCACCCAATCGACTTCAACCAGAGGGGGAACTTGTTCTATTGGCGATTCTGATTGGTTAAGTATATCATAATGAACAACTACACTTTTTTATTTATTATTATTCTAATTTGTAAGTGTTACACTTGCGTCTAAATGACACAGGTCAAACAAATGAAGATATATGTAAAAACACAGAGTGAGACAGAGAACAACAGACACAGAGAAACAGAAACCTAGAGATTGACAATCAAGGAAGTGGCAGTCAGAAAGGACGGGCAGACACAGGAGAGGGTATACAGACCATATATTGGCATCCCAGTGTTCCTGTTCGAACTGGTCATGCTATTTAAAAGCATTTAATACAAGCAAAAATTATTGAAATCATGAATTATCTAAACATGAATTTGAATGCATACACCTGACTTAACTAATTATCAAGCCACTGAACAGCAAAAAAAGCAGGATTTCCTAATGTATTTGTATTTGGGCAGGGTCACTTATTCTCCCGCCATGCAGAAAGCATGTTGCAGAGACATTTCAATGGCAAATTCTTTCAGGAAAGTGTGAGTAGGACAATTGTAGAAAGGACTGAGCATCTCAAGTTCATATGTCTTTGTGTCCTCTCTCCTTTTGGTCACCATTAGGATCTGAAGAGAGAGATATCTAGGTTAATCATGTAATGAGTTCTGAGAAGGAGGCAAGGCTGAGGGACGAGAGGACCCTAGGATTGGTTAAGAGATTAGAAACAGCTCTTCCCTCTATTGCATGAGCGTGCCTAATTTTTGGGAGGAACAGGCTCACGCAAGAGAGGCCACAACTTGCTCAAACAGCAACCTTGAAAACCATAATATTGCAAATAGTCTTGAGGCAATTTCTCTACCATCTTGGATCGGTGAATCAGACGAGCTACTTTAGATCTACAACAAAATGACTAAAGGTGTGTGATCTAAGCATTAACAACTACAATATGAATGTACGTTTCATTAGAAGTGAATGTGCCTAGATGATGAGAATAACAGAAACCTCTCTGTTTAGATTCTCTCTGTAGGTTGCGCCCTGATAATCACAGGATTGTTTACATTGACCAGTTGGCATGGGGGTTACTGTCTTGGCTTTGCTTGGTAAACACGCCCCTCAATGTATACATCAGCTGGTAACCGACATTACAGTGAGAAGAGACTGAGTGAGATGGGATTGAGGTTGTGTAAGGAAGACCAGGTCTGTAACCTCATGAACAAGACTATCCAATGCTGCAATAAACAAATGATCTACTCTCTCCCTTGACAGCTGTGTATGCAATCATTATTACAACCACTACACGAAATGGATGATTTCTAACAAAGGTCTGTGGTTTCCTGGGGAGAGGTTGAGGAGCAGTGGCGTAGGTAAGGTTCTGCTGCTGAAGCACAATCTTGTGTGATTTTTTTCCGGAAATATCAGGCACATAGAAATGTGGAAGAAAATTAGTAAACTTAGGTTGGGTTACTTGTAGTACAAACAATGTGTTATAATTTACAGGTTCCATTCAGTAATTTATCTCGGGAGACAGGAATGGCTTTGGCCAGTAAATATCAACAACTAAAACCTATGACAAATAGACTTCACAGAAAACAGAAAGACAGACAGGTGTCACTTTTGTCTTTGTGAAGACCTACATTACACAGAAAACTAAGAAGAAAAATAATTTATATTGATTGAATACATATTTTTCCCTCCATCAATGTTCTTATACATGTTCCTCTTCTGTTTTTTCGGTTCAGACAGGTGTATACGAAGACGGTGACAAACGGAAAGACAGACAGGTGTATACGAAGACGGTGACAAACGGAAAGACAGGCAGGTGTATACGAAGACGGTGACAAACGGAAAGACAGACAGGTGTATACGAAGACGGTGACAAACGGAAAGACAGACAGGTGTATACGAAGACGGTGACAAACGGAAAGACAGACAAGTGTATACGAAGACGGTGAAAAACAGAAAGACCCACAGGCAGACAGGCAGACCAAAATACAGATGGCGGCGGAAGTGCCTTCCCTTTCTTTTGTAATGATGAATGCATGAAAAATCACAGACAAAACCGCCAGAAAATCCTCCAACCTAATGGCCTCTTGATGACACAGAGCAGCAGTGTGAGGGCATACATGACCTAAGGGTGTGCCCTGTTAGAGGGCCAGTGTCTGGCTAAGTCCACTCATGGAGTTTTAATTGATGACGTCCTATCTTTCATATAGCATATTCAATAACTTGTGAAACAAAAAAGCAAAACTAGGCAAGTCTAGTTCGGCCGGGCCACGGGTAGAAGTGATTGTGATGAGCAAGGGAAGGAGGGGGTTTGAAGAGTAGCTTTTTAAGGGCCAAGGTCAGCTTTGTTGTGAGAAGTGGCCAGTACTCTGTTCTTGGGCTAATCTGAAACCTAGTGTATGAAACACCATTTGCAAATCAACACTGCACATTTAATGTATACAAATAACTACAGAGTACCTACAATGAAAACGATAACCGTCAAGTAGTTATGTTAGATTTTCATAATGATTTGGTTTCAACTCTATTCACTTATTCTATTAAAACTGATTAACCGAAAAAACAGAAGAGGAACATGAGTAAGAACATTGATGGAGGGAAAAATATGTATTCTACTTGTTTGTCAATCAATATAAATTATTTTTCTTCTTAGTTTTCTGTGTAATGAAGGTTTTCACAAAGGTCTATCAAGCAGATTAGTTGGGAGAGAGCAATATGTTTCTTTGCCCTCATTCAAACCTGCTCTTCCTGAGTGAGAGGAATGTGCTTCAAGACAAAGAGTCCGGCACTGAGCGATTTATGATGACAGACATGTTGGTTCCAGTTCGTCCATCACAACATAACAATACACTTTTTTACTTTCGGCTTAATAAATGTAGCTACTGAAACTTGTAGCCAGTGAGGTTTCAGTTCACCCTCAAATAATCCTAACTGGTTTTGTCCCAGGCTGGATTCAATATCTTGTCTCCTGTGTGGCAGACTGTGTCCCAAACACTACGCTATTTATCCATGGGTAGTCAGTCCATCAATCCATCACTTTGTCACTCATAGACATTTGGTCTTCTGGGCTGGCTCCGGGTACGCGTTCTGGCAAAAACCGAAGCTGAAGTTGAGATTTTTCTTTTGAGCTAAAGGGAGGCTTGTATCAGTCGCTTTTATGCCTTTACTGGATGATGGCAATATTTTATAATATCGTATTTGACAGGATTTTTTCCGGAAAAAAACAGAATCATCACTCTGAGGCCATAGATGTCGAAGTGACCTTAGTGGGATTCTAATCCACAACCTTGGTGTTGGTAGTGATTCACTTTAGTAACCACAATTCGTGAGCATATGACCAGAAGAGCCATATGACCACTGGCAGTGTCTTTCAACATTGAACAGGACAGACAGCAAGGCAGTGGAGGAAACCACAGTCTTTGGACATGAAAAAAGAACAGAAACCACAGTGTTTGGACAAGGAAGAAGAACAGAAACCAATACCTTTGGACAAGAAAGAAGAACAGAATCCAAAGCTTTGGGAAGAGGTCAAAACTCCAAACTGAGCTGCTGTGAACAGCACATTTACTTCATCTTTGTTGATGAAGCCATCTTCAACCTGGTGAAAACTTGGCATTGTGGCGCAATACCATTGGCCAGTGAGCAACTGTAAGTTCCTGGACAACATGGGGAAATGTATCTTTGTGTGCAGCCATGTCCGAAGATAGCAGGGCTGCACACGTCATTGAGTTAGTTCCTCACTGGGATAATGTTAGATTTCAGAATTCAGTGATGGTTCAGGAATAGTTTAGGGACAATCCCTGACTCCTGACCCTGTACATTCCCCCATATTCTCCTCTTCATCATGGAGGTAGAAGATCTATGACCACCATCCTCATGAGCATGTCACTCTCCTTGGCCACATCACTGGTAACCAATGTCCGGATTTGGAATTGCTATGCTTAAAGATTTCTCCCGCAGTACATGAAAAATGAAGATATTTATTACGACATGGACAAGATATCCTGGCCACTAAACACTAAACATAGTATTTGTTACACATGATCACACAAAAACACAAGTTGAAATAAAAGTTTTGTTTTCTTGAGTGACTAAACTGAGAGAACTACACTATGGTATATTTTGATGACTTAATCAATAATGTGCCCATTTTATTTAATCAATAACCTAGTGGTTAAATCCATGATCTTGTGGTGAAGATTAACAAACCAAATGAAAGCAAAATCTGTTGTTAGAAATGCAAGACTTGTTGTTACAAGTGTGGTCAGTTTGGAGTTTCATACTTAGACTTTTGAAAAATCACCACACACACTAGATAAGAGCACCAAAGCGACAAAATAACTGTAAAATAAACTGACACACACAACCAGTCATACCAGCACACAAAAAACATATTTTACCATCCTGTTTCATCTGGGCTGTAAATCTCTGTAAGCAGACTCATCCAACTGGGCAAAGATTTAGTGTCTGTGCCGAAATACATCTGTGTGTGTTTGAATGAATGAAGGTTTATGGAAATGGTATATGAGCCTTGCGTAGATAAAAAAATAGTTTCTTTGTTTCATGCATGTCTGTGTGTGTCTCATGTGTGTGAGAGTGGTGTATGTGCATGTGTGTGTGTGTGTGTGTGTGTGCGTGTGTGTGTGTGTGCGTCTGTGTGTGTGAGACGAATTAGCTACGTGAGAGGTCAGTGTTTTCCACACCACCCTGCCTGCTATCATTATCTATTTCCTCCTTTCTTTCTATGCCAGCCCTGCATTCCCCTTCGATCAGAGGGAGCTGTGAGGGGGGAGAGAGGGAAATGCCAAAAATACAAATGAATGAGAGAACATTAACAGGAGAACAATTGTGTGAAAGAAACGTATTGCACTTTTCTCTCATAAGAATTGATGATCATTATATTTAAGGAGTTGACTGACACAGACCCATGGAGTGAAATAAGAGAGGCTTGCTAAAGTAACGGTAGTGTATGATAGTGTATAGTAGTGTATGATAGTGTATAGTAGTGTATGATAGTGTATAGTAGTGTATGATAGTGTATGATGGTGTTTGATAGTGTATGATAGTGTATGATAGTGTATGATAGTGTATGGTAGTGTTTGATAGTGTATAGTTGTGTATGGTAGTGTTTGATAGTGTGTGATAGTGCATGGTAGTGTATGGTAATGTTTGATAGTGTATGGTAGTGTATGGTAGTGTATGATAGTGTATGGTAGTGTATGGTAGTGTATGGTAGTGTATGATAGTGTATGGTAGTGTATGATAGTGTATGGTAGTGTATGGTAGTGTATGATAGTGTATGATAGTGTATGATATTGTATGGTAGTGTATGGTAGTGTATGGTAGTGTATAGTAGTGTATGATAGTGTATGGTAGTGTGTGATAGTGTATGGTAGTGTGTGATAGTGTATGATAGTGTATAGTAGTGTATGATAGTGTATGGTAGTGTATGGTAGTGTATGGTAGTGTACGGTAGTGTATGGTAGTGTATGGTAGTGTATGGTAGTGTATGATACATAAAGCAGAGTGTAAATCAGACTGCTAGATCATCTTTCAACCTCGTAAAAGTAGAACTGTGTAGATGAACCAATTCCACAGCTTTACCTCAGTAAGAAACAGCCCAAGAATAACCTGCATCTAGTGTGTGTAGGTATGTGTGTGTATGTGCGTGTTTGTGTGTGTGTGTGTGTGTGTGTGTGTGTGTGTGTGTGTGTGTGTGCGCGCGCACATGTTTTCCTTTCTTCCCGTTGATGTAAGAGACAAATTAAAGTTTGTCTAGGTCTGGACAGTGAGGGGGAGAGAGAAGAAAGGAGAATATGAGAAATGAAAAAACAGGACAGGCACAGAATTGACGTATTCTTGCCAACAGTATATTAGATAATCCCTGTGTTTATCATGTTTAGTGCAGTATCTTACCCATGATGGCAGTAATAAAGCACATGCTTTTATTTCTAAGCAACTAATTCACAAAACACGCCTTGGCCAAGTCCACTAGACAGAATGGACAGGCATTCTCCAAATGAAAAACCACCTACCTACCAAACAACTCGGTGCATCTATCAAATTCTGATTTACAGCTGCGCTAGGATGATAAAACATGAAATGATCAGAACCGAACACAGCGTCCTCTTATCGCAGGCATATAGCTAATATGTGTGATTCAACTACTAGTA
The DNA here is from genome assembly GCA_016801105.1 of Esox niger. Lineage (NCBI taxonomy): Eukaryota > Metazoa > Chordata > Actinopteri > Esociformes > Esocidae > Esox > Esox niger. Next base: position 62,820 of record JACXGJ010001896.1, read on the forward strand.
AACATCATACATTTTCAGGGGAAACCAGATTTATTTTTAGGTTTAGTTGTGGTGAAACACACAAATTGTGGTTTCCATTGTGATAGGTCCAAAGTGAGATATAGTAGTAGCGAATCTAGCTTTTCTTTGGCCTTAAAAGGTAAAACTGCCATTTAAATGTGCGATGTGAACGCTTCTTGCAAAGGTGCTCTGTCCTCATCAAGGGACATTTATTTCGTTTAGCCTGTTCTCAGCAGATTAATGCCTTTCTTGAAATGCGGGATTGCACTGTAAGCTTACTTATACAGAAGGTGACTGCAAGCAAATTTGTAGAAAGTATTTCATAAGGAAATAACATTTGAAAATACTGGAAAATGTGGTCTGATTTGAAATATTGGAGGGTTGAGATGAGATTGTGTTCAAGGCATGAATATTCTAAACCCTATTATTTAAATATCTTGAATTGAAACATTATTACATGACAACAGATTTGAATTCAGTTGTATTTTTATCTTTCCTTACGTTATGCTAACTTATCTATCTTATACAGGGAAGTTGAGGGAAGTGCAGAATGGAAGGACACTGGAGATTGTCTGGACAAGGGAGGAGGGTTTGTTTGTCCAGCACATCTGTTCAAGGAGGCAAGTTGTTGCATGACTCTACATCAGTAATTGCATGCTGGAAATAATTTTCCTAATAGACAAGGCTGGAGTCATAAAAACATTAGTGAAATACAAAGACAGAATTGATTTATATCTTGATGTCAGGTGTCAGAATTCATAAGGCCAGCATGGTGCAGGGGCACATGACTTTGTAGCAGTGAGGAATTCTTATGCGCAGGAAGGAACACACTATCTGCATTACATCAGGCAACACAATTTGAGTACTAACCCCCCAAACCTGGATGGAGCTGGTCAATTTGCATCACACTCTGTGGGACCCCTGGGAAACTCTGTAAGCAGGATTCAAACCCTCATCGCTCAATGATGAGCAAAAAGTATATTGTTATCCCTGACATCTGTACTTTTTCTGAAAAATCATGTTTGTCTTTTTACCAGGTCTTAAAGAATGTTCAAATAAACACACAAAAACTGAAAATTGAATTAAAATGCTAACTGGTCAAATCCCCTGAATCTCCCAGGGTTAACAGTTTATTTAACCCTTGCATGAGTTGGCAGTGTGTATGCATATGACATCATTCCTTCTGGAAAATGTCCCAGCCAATAACATTAAACTCACACAGCGTGCCTAGCACAGACAGGAAAAATGGGGAATCTTGGGAATGTCCTAATCAGTCTGCCTCTGAACTTGCGATTACAAGAAAAATCAACAGTAGGGATTCAGGCCGGGCTATTGTCGTGTTAACGTCCAAAGAAAGCAGATGGAATTCGATGAGAGGACTGGATGGGAGAAATGTGCTGATGCGTTTCAGAGGCACCACTTTAGCATAGATAAACACAGATGAGATCCTTTGGCAAGGAACCATTTGATGTCAATAGGCACTTGCTGTGTGTGAGCGTGAGTGTGTCTTGCAAACGGACTGAATGCACACACTCTGGGAGGCAGAACGGCGGGAGCAGGCTTTGATCAAAAACATTTGCTGTTACACTGTTTCCCCTTTGATGCCTATGGCCCAGACTCATGAAGTCATTTCACAGCATGAACATTATTCCAGATGATTACTGCCTGATTCCCAACAATATCACTCTTGTTGTACTGATTAACGCCACTCTGGGTCTCTGTCAATGTTTTCACTGTGTTTTTATGTGCTGGTGTGTGTGTTTTTGATCCACATCTATGGTTACATGGAGGCGCTCACCACAATGATAGTGAGACCTGAATAATACATCCCCACAAGTATTTTTTGGCAGGTCTCCACTAGGGAAAATGTGATTGTTGGCATTGGGGTATGATTTAGGGAAAGCAAATAACAGGGGATACTGTTAGAATTGGAGCTACTTTTCAGTTTAAAGCATTAATTCAAGGCTTGGCGTTAGGACTAGGTTATGTTCATGCATAAAGATTAGGGTTATTGGGGTTAAGGTTAGGGTTCTTGAGGTTAATGTTGGGGTTATTGAGGTTAGCGTTAGGGTTCTTGAGGTTAATGTTAGGGTTATTGAGGTTAAGGTTAGGGTTCTTGAAGTTAATGTTAGTGTTATTGAGGTTAAGGTTAGGAGAATGTTTTTGTTAGGATGAGAGGTTTCAATTGCATGTTTAACAAAAACAAAAACTATTCATCAGCATAATGCTCTTCAAAATGAACTTCATAAAATTCAAAATTACATGTAAACATGCTGAAAACAAGTAATACAAAACAGTGGAATAGGTTACAGAATATAATCCAAAACCATGTTTAACAATTACATAAGATGAAATGTCCTATTTAATGAATAGAGGGATCTGATATGCATTATCAGCAGAAAAACTATGAGCATTTCCACAGCGCCAAATACGTGACATTTGGTTATACTGTTTTCCAATTATGAAATCTTCAAAAAAACACAGATGAGAGGACAAATGAAGCAACCAGAAAAAAAGGCAACAGATGCTAGTGTGTCTCATTACAGCCCTCAGAGACTGATGCCAGTGCTGGTGTCTGGGTACATACATCACCACTACGACGGCAATGACACACACACACTCTGGGGAAGTACTGTGTAGTACCGTGTTGCCACATGCCTTTACACTTGCGTATCATTTAAGCTGTGTCCAGCTGTTGCCGACTGACAGGAAAGCGGCTAGCAGTGTGTGTCTGTGTGTGTGAGTGTGTGTGTGTGTCTGTGTGTGTGTGTGTGTGTGTCTGTGTGTGTGTCTGTGTGGCCACACACTCGTCTCTGCTATTTCCTAAGAAATTTTCTACGACAGCAAGTGCAGCTGCATTACAGTAATCTTTCACAGTGGAAAAGGAAGCAGTGTGTATGTTTAGGTAAAAATACATAATCATGTGTGTATATGTGTGCATTCATTTATGTCCATGTCTGTATAAGTACATATATACACCAATCAACCGTAACATCATGACCACCTGCCTAATATTTTTTAGGTCCCTCTTTTGTTGCCAAAACAACCCTGACTCCACTAGACCTGTGAAGGTGTGCTGTGGTATCAGGCACCAAGACGTTAGCAGCAGATCTTTAAGTCCTCTAATATGCAAGGTGGGGCCTCCATGGATCGGACCTGTTTGTCCAGCACATCCCACAGATGCTCGATTGGATTGAGATCTGGGGAATTTGGAGGCCAAGTCAACACCTTGAACACGTTGTTGTGTTCCTCAAACCATTCGTAGACCATTTTTGCTTTGTAGCAGGGCACATTATCCTGCTGAAAGAGGCCAATGCCATCAGGGAATACCATTACCATGAAAGGGTGCACATGGTCTGCAATGCTCAGGTAGGTGGTACGTGTCAAAGTAACATCCACATGAATGGCAGGACCCAAGGTTTCCCAGCAGAATATTACCCAAATCATCATATTGCCTCTGGCAGCTTTCCTTTTTCTTGTAGTGCATCCTAGTGCCATGTGTTCTCCAAGTAAGCGACACACACACACCCAGGTGTCACCGGTTCACCGCTTTTCGTTCCTTGGACCACTTTTTATAGGTACTGACCACTGCAGACTGGGAACATGCCACAAGGGCTGGAGTTTTGGAGATGCTCTGATCCAATCATCTAGAATCACAATTTGGCCCTTGTCAAAGTCGCTCAGATCCTTACGCATTTTTCCTGCTTCTAGCACATCAACTCTGAGGACAGAAAGTTCACTTGCTGCCTAATATATCCCACCCGCCGACAGGTGCTACGATAACAAGACTATTAATGTTATAGGTGTGTTATTACTGTGTGTGTATATATAAGTGGATGAGTGTGTGTGTGTGTGTGCTCCACACAGATCTTTAATTGTTGTGATCTAGAAATAATACAGTAACGCTGTAGACCTATACTTGAATGTTTCTGTAGCACTGTGACTACAAAATCTCACAAACTGCTAACATACACACACCTTTCATCCTGCATTCATCATGCAGTACACACGCCTCTAGGGAACTAGAAGATAAAGCACACATTGAATAAATACCTTTCTCTGAGCAACAACGAGTACAAAGAACATTCGATTTTCAATGAGAAGATACATAATATATAACACTGCAGTCTTTAGAAAGACACCCGGCACACACACACAAACACATACACACACACACTCACATACACACACTAAACATTTTATTGTGCTACAGTCAACGTTATATAACACATGCAAAATGTAGTTACAGTTGTTCTGTTAAGTTAATCAGTAAAAAGTCTTCTTAAGCTCAACCTCAACAACTTGGAGCTGCTCTTCCTCCAGGGGAATGCATTTGTCCGCCTACACCTATCCATCACAGTTGACATAGCTACGGTGATTCAATCATGCAGGTTTATGCTCTACAACATGGTTAGAGTACAAGCTTACCTCATTCAGGAAGCAGAGTAGGTACTAACAGTTCATGTCATGTCTGTACTACTGCTTGGCTGATACAGCTCTTCAGTATTTTCTGTTATAGCTAATCATATTCATTCATTCATTGTCAACCGCTTATCCTGTGCACAGGGTCGCGGGGGGCTGGAGCCAATCCCAGCTGACATCGGGCGAAAGGCAGGGTACACCCAGGCTGCCAGTCCATCGCAGGGCCACACATAGACAAACAACCAGTCACACTCACATCCACACCCAAGGACAATGTAGGGTCACCAATTAACTTAGTCCGCATGACCTTTGGACGGTGGAAGGAAGCCGGAGCACCCAGAGAGAATGCAAAGTCCACACAGAAAGGCCGGGGCAACCGGGGCTAACCACGGCACCACCGTGCCGCCCATAGCTAATCATTGTCAGTTGAATTTGGGACTCAAGTACTGCAACAATTAATGTATAGTACTTGTGTGCTGAAACAACATCTCCAGCTTCTTTAAAAGGGTAGGTACAATAACTGTTAGAATATTCATTTCCATGACTAAGTACAACTTGTTTTGTCAAGGCCTCTGTTGTCTCCCTGCAGCAGAACAATATGTGTGAATACTGAATCTCAATAAAATCTTACTGTTAAATCCCAATCCATGAGAATGGCAACACATACATATTTTACAGGTGTAGGTGGCAGGTAGCCTAGCTCTTAGAGTGTTGGGCTAGTTATTGAAAAGTTGCTGGATTGAATACTTAAGCTGAAAATATGAAAAATACCTTAATCTTAATTATTCCTGTAAGTCACTCTGGATAAGAGCGTCTGCTAAATTATTAAAATGTTGTTACTCTTTTACCTCTGAAAATCGAGACACAAGGTAATCTGGGCAATCTTAATACAATGACTAAGGAATAGATCTCAAGTGATGTTTTTTTTATTTATGTATCTCTGTTGATAGTATAGGGCTTAATGTTCTGATGCTATTGGGAAAGGAGAGGGGGGCCAAATAAAGCAGCAAGAAGGAAGACAGTTTGGAGAAGGCTGTATAAGAGGCTGCTTGTTACGTAGAAGTGTGTGGAGAGATTTTCCATCCATTAGTGTGGCTGTTCTCCCAGACATACACATACGTTTGTTATTTTATCTTTGTGGGGACAGAAAATTGACTCCTAAACCTAATTTTAAATCTTCCCTAAACTTAACCTCACCCTAACCTTAATCTCATTAACCCAACCTTTATGTCTAAACATAAACTAAATCTAATGCCTCACTCACACATGCACACACAAAAACACACACTTCCAATATAACATCTCAACATTAAACCACTAAAGCCCAAGAGACAGTGCTGGATCATAAATTAGCTCCCGTTTTAGGCATCAAATGCATTTCGCAGAACCCAGTTAATAATTCTTGTTAATGAACTACTAATAAATGATAATGTTTGTACCAGTCTTTGATTGTATTTTGAAAAACATTCATTTCCATTCACATTTTGCGCTTATATATTTTTCTTCTTAATTCTCACTACATTGTTGTCAGGAGTCATGTCACAAGAATTGCACTGTGCAGGATGACATCTGTTATTCAGTGCATATTATAAATAAACCTTGAGACTTGAAACTGGCCCACATACTGTACGTGCATGTAACATTATTCATGATGATGGTTGGCAAAAATATCTTTAATAGTCACACTTTTTCCAGAATACAATTTCCAGGAGAAACAGTGGTTTGTATTGATTATCAAATAAGTATTGCCAGTTACTATTTAAAAAGGCACCTACTGATTTAGAGTTGAAAAATTTGAACGAATTATTTGAAAAACACACTATCAGCTTCTAACATAGAGGTTTAAAGGATGCTGTAGTAAATGCCCCACTAATGTTTGCATGCTTATGTGTGCATGTGTTTGTGTGCGTATGTTTGTGTGCGTGTGTGCGTGTGTTTGTGATTGTGTGCGTGTGTTTGTGTGCGTGTGTGCGTGTGTTTGTATGTGTGTGTGTGTGTGTGTGTGTGTGTGTGTGCTTGTGTTTGTGTGCATGTTTGTGTGCATGCCAAAAATAACTCTAAATCCTTTCCAACTGAAGGGTTGACAAGAGTTGAAAATACTGTATTCAAAGGACAGTAATATATTTGAACATTAGTCAGAGACGCAGGCAGGGCACAACTGAGATGAAAAGTAAAAATGTAAAGAGCAGACCAGGACCACTGTCGACATTCCTCTCTCATGACTTAGACATGGGCCTTGTACAGAGGGCCGGTTTCATGAACACAGATCAAACCTAGTCCAGGCCTAAAATGGAGAACTCTACAACTAGGCTTAACTATGTCCAGGAAACCGACCCACAGTGTTTTTTAGCTCCAACGTCTCAGCTGGTCTGATCTAAGCGAGGCTGTGGACGGGAACCTTTTCAAATGGTGACTTAATTAAAGTGTTGAAGCGAGCCAAGCCTGAGCGGAGCCAGGATGAAAGCCAGTTACGTGAGTCGATTTGTTTTGATCCGTGTCAGACTATGATCCGACACAGAGACGCAGCGGGTCTTGTTGTGGAAAAGGACAGTAGCACTACGTAATGGAATCTCTTCAGTGCTGTCTCGTGTCTAGCTTGCAGTTTGCCCTGTCCCATCCATCATTTGACACACAAACACACACACACACACACACACACACACACACACACACTGTAGTGTCTGTAGACTCCTGTGTGGCTCCACCTCTGTCTGTCTGTACAGAATCACTCTCTACAAAAGGCCCTGTGTGAACAGTGTATGGCAGGCATACACATAGTACCCACATCCACTTATGCAAACACAGACTCACTCTACATTTAATCCCCCCTCCCAAATCTACACACAAAGCACTTATGTAACACAGCTATCGCTCTCTATATCTAGTCCTCCCAACTCAATCTACACACACAGCAGTAATGTAACGCAATCTCACCCAGCATGTCTTCATATACAGACACATACAAAGTTCAGACTGTAACAAACAGTACATCATGAAGGCTCAGATTTTTTGAGTCACACACACAGACTCAACCATGTCGGTCAAACCAATCATGCCCTGTGACGCCTTGAACGTACTGAGACGTTTTTACAATGTGTAGTTGCAAAATGTCCAGCGTAATGTTACAATCATGGGTATAGAATATCTCCAACCTCCAATCCAATCCCTCAGTGTCCTCACTGAATAGGATATCACTACATACAGCAATATGGACCAGCAGAGTAAAGAGTCCATTAGCGTATTATGACAGGTTGACAAACTGCAGACACAACAGCCATGCGTCAGGCCGGTCCGGTAGCAGACCAGCCGAGGCACTACCACATTTCAAGACCAACCGGGTCAGCTGTGACTGCCCACGCCATTGGCTGGAAAACAGGTATGTGCTTCCTGTGGTCTGACTGAATGTTGTTTCTATCCGTATTCTGTGTGAGTGTGTGCGTGTTTGAGTACCAAACCATACCTGCAAGAAAAAAAAACGAAACAACAAATGGTGAACTGACCCCGTGTGGATAATACCCAATCCTGATGAGGAGAAAGGTTTCGGTGTTATGTTGAGGGTAAACTCTTCCAATTTGGCTGCCCAATCAGAACAGGCTGAGTGCACAGTGGGGGGGGACCCACTTGTGATCCAGTGGCAGAAAGGTAGTATATGAAGGGGAAATTCAAATTCAATCAACAGATAAAAGTCAATACAAAGCATGCAAAACAGATCAATAAAGAAATAAATGAACATTTGAATAAGTAAATGATATTGTAAAAAATCCAATAAAACAGATAACGGGATTAAGTGACACAATGATAAACAGGATAGTAAAGAAATTATGTGAATACAGATAAGGACAAAGGACAAAAAGGGAAAAACAAAACTGGGTGTATTTATACATTAAAACACTTCCTAATTTTGGTGGCCCTGTAGTTTCCAAAATGGGCCTCCACCGACCCCCACAGGCAAAATGTTGTAAATTATTCCCTGGCATTAAAGCCAAATGGAGCCATGACTTACAGTTTGACTATCGAACTAGATTTGGTTCTCCAGTGAACTGTTGTGCTTCATCTCCATGCTGGTGATACTAAAGGAAGCTGTGGGTTTGAAATGGCCTTACCAAGTGTGTTTGTGGTGTTCTCTTCAACTGTGTCAACAAGCCTCAACTCAGCTTTTCCGGCAATCCATCATACACCCCAATATAACTGAGCCCTCTTCACCACCATTTACCTAGACTGATCGAGCTAACGCAGCCATAATGAGAACAAGTGCTCCCGGAACAAGAAAGAATTGTGAGAGGGAAAAAGGTAGAGAGAGAGAAATGCTTGAGAACAGCAGGTTTATAATTAAGGTGTAGATGTAGGAAATCCGAAGGGTTTTAATATTTCTCAAATGTCAACAAGACCGCCGTATGTTCCTGTGGTACCTAGTCCAAACTGTTGAGTGATGACCAAAATCGATCCGCATTCCATTTTCAAGTCCTCCCTTTTAGTGACGCTTAACTTTCGCTGACCCCACAATCCCTCTGGCATTTTAATGATGGCTACTTGATTGCAGACTCTCATTGACCTATGACGACCTCTTTACCTGCGGCATCCCAGATCCATTGTTGCCGGCCTGTTTCCAAACCCACACCGGCAAAGCATTTTGTGTGCCGGATCATTTACAGGGCCCCAAATGCATCTGGAACGTATTGTCCGTTTTACCTGCGTTCATGGAATTACCATCATGGGGAGACATGGATCACATCCTCCATCTTTACTGGTTTAAACACCTCTACAAAATGGGGCCCACGGTAAGGAGACAGTCACTGAGGATATACCCTCACAGACACTTTCGTCAGGGGGCTTTAGAGTCTGGTTATGCCTCGTCTTTACCAGTCCAGAGGGGCTATCAGGGGGCGGTGGGAAATACCTTGGGGGAAACCTGAGACTGAGGGGCTTCTGAGGCAGCCAGGTTACACTGTGACGGTAATTCCATCGATAGACACTCTTAAAGGGGTAAGTACAGACACAAAATGATCTTGGCACAATTAATTTTTTTTTTTGCAAATAGAGAGACGCGTCAAAAGCTTACAGCATAATCATTCGAGGAACATCTGAAGAAAATACATGAACAGTAAGTACTTACTGTATTACAGTTAAAAGGGGTGTGGTAAGATGCTACCCAGCTGTCTTATGTCACACAGGTTTTACCCAAAGGGCGGGCTGTTCTCCCCCACATGGGTAACCTTTTCAACTCTTGAAAAAGACTTGCAGCATCTGGACAAACAATAGATGCCCTGTTGGGTTAATGGGCTTCTATTGTTGGGCAGACCAATGAGTAACCCTATAATCTGCCGATACCAGTCAATGATGCCCCCTAGGCAAATACCAGATCCCCTTCTCCTATATACCTCAGGAAAAAAGCAGAGATTCCCTTATTCAGAGTTCCTAATGAATCTCTGATCTTATACGGACGTGTGTCAAAACCAAAGACCAGAGTTACATACCAGGTAAAAGATAAGCAAACATATCTCGAATGTACATTAGTTCAAGAATTTCCATAACAACACCCAGGGCATCTCGTCTCCCACCCAGGTGCTCCTAACAAGAAAAGGTCAAAGGTGAGTGTATAGCATTGAGGTGGTCATCCTGTAGAGACAGCAGTAGCTTAATGTTTACTATCCATTCTCTTTAGCTCAGTTTCTGCCAACAAGCAAAACTTTACATTTTATCCTCAACTTTACATTTAATTTTGAATTTTCCTAGTCAATAAGCATACACACAATACACAAATATGTGAATTTTGTTTACAGTTCCATTCTAGCTATCAAAAGTCTGAAATGATTTGACAGGTCAAATTAAATCCTCCTGTTCTATGACAGTGATTCCCACAAACTAAAAGCACTACTGTAGGTGGTTCTAGCCTGCCCTTTAATCACCTGATGTGCATTCTTTCTTTCTGTGACCAAGTAGATGGCTAGCCTTTTTTAGAAATTGGGTTAATGTTAGCTAATGACAACATTTCAAATTCTAAATTTGTAGACATGATTAAGACATGATTAAATTTGTAGACATGACTATTTTACAATGCTTGGAAATAAATTGTTTTATTTATTAGTTGCTGCCAGCGTTAGCAAGATAGCTGTCTCTATCCTGAAGCCATCACACCAACCACTTCCCTCAGAGAAAGGTGGTTGGCCTGGCAGGAAAACAGAGAGAAATGGTTGCCATGGCAGGAAAACAGAGAGAGCTATACCGGAGCGAAATGAGCGATGACAGCCGATAGCCACTGTGATTAGATCAGGTCTAATCTAATCACGATCAGAGATCATGCTAGCGTTAGCTAACCCGACAAGTGAACACGACCTAACATTTTCACATCAAATCATAATTTGATGAGTCTACCTGAAAGAAAAATCCAATCAAAATGTTATGTCCCAAGATAAGTAGGACATATGTCAAATAACAAAGTTTGTGTGAGTCTAGTGGCTAATGGACAAAAAGCTCATGTGAGTTCTTAAATACAGTGGTATAATATACAACTAGGGCTGGGCTGTGGGGTTTTATTAGACACTACTAAAATACAACAGGAAACCAGTTGATGAATATCTGTTTTGAAACTAAAACAGATATTTGAAATTAAATTAATGGGGTTCAAGGGCATATCTCCAAGATTTTTGAGACCCTTTTTCTTTCCTATTCTATTATGTCTTTCCAATCCTGTGTGAACCTAAAGACCTCTGGTGAACTTCAGATAACCCTAAGGCTGAGAGAGGGATAAAAAACCTAGCGTTGACTTCTCAACACTGCTGTTTGCTTTGTCTGTTTCTGCAGATTTAGGCCATTAAACATTAAAACCAGCCGCAGGGGTGAGTATAGACAGTGAGGGAATGGCTGAGTGTGGGAGGTACAGAGCGGGTGTGGGCTTCATAATGTTTGACTGAACTGAGGACATATCTTACCAGCAACTACTGTACTGATCCAAATTGGACAAACACCACACACTGTGGAATGACACAGCCATATGGAACTAATCCCCTTCGATCACTGCGACTATGAGGAAGGGGGGTACATTGTCATCATGATTAAGGGGGGGGCTTGGATTTCAACATCTGAAACAGTGTTGTGAAGTTATTCACATGTTGAGTCAGATAATTACTTATACTTGTTGTCAAGTCGTGTTTGTCAGGGATAACCTCTACAATGAGGTACAATCTCCCTCTCTCTCTCAGGTTGTGTGTGTTTGAATGCATGATTTGGGTCTATGTTTACAGTAAGTGTATGAGTGTGAGGGGGTTTCTGCACACACACGCAATCCCTGACACATCCGGGGATTATTACAGACATCAAATGAATCTACAACAGAGTGTGTGTGTTTGTGATCGTGCTTGATTGTGTGCACCTGTGTGTGTGTGTGTGTGTGTGTGTGTGTGTGTGTGTGTGTGTGTGTGTGTG